>WHYT01014504.1:0-40996 GCA_009806455.1 Tetrax tetrax | reverse complement strand
GATCCTTTAGTAAGGCAACAGGAAAAAGGGGGACAAGTGGTAACTGCACGCATGTCATTGGGTTGCATTACCTGCTCTGTATAGAGTAACAGCACGTGTGGAACTCCTCGTAGCCAGTAAACAGCATATAACCAAAAATCTTCATAAAAACAAGAGCTATCATGGAAAGGTGACAAGCGCGTAGCCAAGAGAAGGAAGAGATTGCCTGAGAAGTACTGCACAATCTATGTTAATTCCTATTATGTTATTGATTACTGCGCAACAAAAAGTTCAAAAATTACCATCAGAGGTTTTCTTGGAAGAGATGGAATTAGATGGCAGATCTGAGGAAATGCAGATCAGCAGAAAACAGCTGATCAGACATAATAATTCAGGACTATCAGACTGTAAAGACTGTTACCATCCACACGCCCAAACACGTATGTGTATGAAAATTCTTGGATAAAAGAAAATTTTAAATCCACTTTGAAAAAAATTCTGAAAATTCAACTTATCTTAAAAAACAGGCACAGACTTTGCCTGGACATTCAAATTATGATGACTGTTTTCTGCGATTAAGTTCATTAAGCTACTATTATCAAGTCAAATGATATTTGAGCATGTGCGGTTAATTCACAGATTCTCCTGGTTCTTTAACTGAACAATACGTTCCTCTTTACTTCGCAACCTAAACCATAGCCCTGGTCACATTTTTGTAATGGTTTTTGTATTCAGCTCCAGGGGAAACTGGATTTCAGCGATGGGCGAAGCACCACCGATCCCTGTGTGTGCTGTAAAGCACCTAAAAAGCAATGAGCTGCAAAAGGGCTGCAGTTACTTGGAAACAGAAACTTCAGGAAGGAGCTTTTCTCATCCCATCATCTCCTTGGCTCTGTTGTTAGCACCTTCCTGTGGTTTTGAACCTGGAGGAAATAGTGCATTTATAAACCCGATTATGCTCCTTTTCTTCTCTGGATTTTATCTTTCTTTAAAACTGTCACCTCAAAAGGACATCTCATACCCAACATTAGCAGATTCCTGTCCGGCTGAGATCCCAGAACAAGCCCTTTGGTGGGAACCACAAGTCCAAGGTTATTCAGAGAAGTCCCCATCCGCCGATATCCTCCCACCTGCCTTCGGGAGAATCCCCTTCCTTTGACAGCGCACGTCCTAGGGATCTGCTCACCATCCAGGCTGCAAAGGGTCTTCAGAGCTGCAGGAAAATCTGCAAGCCATTTTCCTAACCTGGTGAGCCAGGTCAGTAAGACAATAAAGGAAAAAATGAAAGAAACGAACATAAATAGTTTTTGACATCCAGTGCCATAAAAGTAAAACGCTTTAAAACTTGGCATCATATAGAAGTTAGCTAATTATAGTGGCGCCATTCACGACGATATAATTAACTGTATGTCTGCATTTCTATTATAAACTCCTATTTTCAGAGGTTTATGATACAGCTTTAAAAATTTGCTCTGGCCAGAGACTTGGAATGTCAAATCTCACCCTGGAAGCAACTTTTTTTCCCCTCCAAAACTGAGGAATAAAAACCTACTGGTCTTTTTTAAAGCTTGTATTAAGGTAACAAAAATAACCACACAGAAATAATGTCTTTTGTGCGCTCAAAGATTTTTGAGTTTTAGAAAACAAAATTCTCTGATGTTGTGACTTCATGATAAAAACCCCTTCCACTACTCATTTCTGAAATGCTACTGTGCTGCACATAGGCTAGGGACATGTCCAAAAATTACACACTCCTAACAAGGACCTGCTGTTGGAACACCTCCTGCACTTACAACAGCCTGACATCTTCTTCTAATGGGCTCTTCCTTTTTTTTCTCCCGTTTTTCTCCTAAAAGCTGTATGGCTGCCAAAAAGCTGATCTTACGTGAGTGGAATTGAGGTCTCTTTCCTGCGTTTGCAAACTTAGAAGCCAGTCCTTATGGAAAACGAAGGAACACCCTGTAGTACGCAGAAGAGATGAGTTCCCTGAAAGCGGGGAGGCAAAACGAACACACACACGCCGCGCTTAGGTCTGTTTGCAGAAGAGAGAAGGTTTCAGATCAGTAGTTACCGGCACAGCGTATCACTAGATAGACCGATTAACTGCAACGGCTTGGTTCCCTGCGCAACTTTGGGCTGGTCACTTGGTGACTCTTCCTACCCACATATCGCCTCTCTGAGATAAACACACTGAAGCTGAGCTGTTACGGTAACAAAAGTCTATCGAGATAGATGGAAATTTTGTTTTTTACCCCGAGGTGAATAATCAGAGCTTTTGCCGTGCTTAAAGAAAACAGGACTGGTCCAATATTTCTCAGTGAGATCTGCAAAATAGAGTTACAGCCAAGGAATAAAATACTCTAAACATCTGCTCTTTTGCTCTTTCTGCCTCACAGTACTTATTCAAAAGACTTTTTATTGTTGTTGTTTTAAACTTACTTGAATTTAAATTGGTTTTGTATATTTATATACTCTAACAGAATCCCTTAGGCTAAAAATTGGTCTCATCCCTAAAATCCTAATTACCAACATTGTACTGGAAACTTCCCTATCATCTAGAGAAAGCAGGTTCTTTCCCCGTTGCCACATTGGGATGTTCTGCCCTTAACTACTCTGCTGCTTTCCTTCAGCCTGGAGAAGATACTGTTTATCCCCCTGACCCTCTCAGAACCCTTTACGCAGATTTGCGTTGAGCTAACGTCCGTGGAAATCAACGGAGAGTTTTCATTGACTGATCAGTCAGACTGGTAGGCACTGTGGGATCCTTCCAGCGATACACAAAAATAAAGCACGTTCTTCCTTTCTCTATGGAGATGATTATTTTTCTTTCAGAGTTCTGGTTTTTAGGACATTGTTATTGATCCAAAACAATATGAAAAGCCATTTTGTTCCCTTTGCAACAAAACAGTTAATCCCAATTTTTTTCTCATCCTGGTTTCCCCCTACATACCACAACCCCACTTTCTTTGGATAGTGTCTCTGCAACGTTTGTCTGCATAATTGTATTACACAGCTACAACTTTCCTTCCCAGCAAATACCCTTTGAATACTTTCCAGATGAAAAATTACACTGGTTGTCTCCAGGAGGCCAAACAACATTTTTGAAATGCCAGATGCACATTCTGTACTCACTCCAGTGGTGGTGGTCGCTCTACTGCGTCTCTGTGCTCTGTATCGCTGGATATAAGGTCTTCAGAAAAAAGAGAAAGCCTTCTATATAGCATTGAAACTCAGAAAAGACAAGAAGTCTGGAAGTAATGCCACGTGTATTTCATCCTTGACTAGCAAGGTTAGGAAATAAATAAAAAAACCAACCCACATGATATCTTACTGTTTATAGTCACTAAATAATACAGCTGAAAGCACGTTCCTAAGAGCAAACCATGCTTAAACACTTGGAGATGTAGTTATTGTGGCTAGGGCCCAGGTATCTGGTGACACCATTCGTGATGGAGTTGTTAGAATTCATAAACACACAACGGCAGCCAGCAGCTCTGAGCACACTGGGGACTCTTGCCAAGGGCCAGAAGTTTTCCTTCCCTTGCTGGTAAGGTTATGGAAGGAATATAAACTGTGTGTTTGTACATGAATCATTATGATTCCTAAAAATATCGAGGAGGCCCACATCCCAGCATTTCTCACTAAGGCTAAAGAGATAGCATATCCCCACCAAGCCAGTCCCTGCAGAAGTTCATGTGCTGAGAACCGGCTGAGATACTCCCCAACCACGTCACTGCAGCGCAGCCTCCTAGACTGTATATCACAGGGATCCCAGACAGCTAGAAGGAATTACGGGATGCACTGTACCGTAAGGTCCTTTGTCAAGTCCACAATGTTGATTTAGTCTGTGGGCGCTCTCTCGGCCCAGCTCCCAAGAGCTCCAGGTGTGAAAGCCCTGCAGTAGTCATTGGTATCTCCTGCGAGTCATCTGCACCCGAAGCAGCCCCGCCGCAGTGCCGCCAGCACCCAGGAGAAGCCCACACCGCTTGAGTAGGAGAGGGAGTTCTCAAACACCCAGGACTGAAAACGTTCGATGCAGATCTATCTCGGCACTATCCTGGACATCACTACCACCCCACCGCCTGCCCTCCTGTCAGCGCACACCAAGGCACACATGAATGAAGGTGGTAAAGGATTAGATTCTGTTCTTAATTCAGCGAGGCACACCTGGAATAGCTCCTCTGAAGCGAATGTAGTCATACCCTACTTATTTCAGCGTAAATGAGATCCGAATCTGACTTTAAGAAGTTACCTGACAATTTGCAATGCAGCAAAGTAAAAGACTAAATTCAGCCTTCAGTAAGCACCAAGCCTCCTAGAAGGATAATTATTTCAGCCAGTGACTGTCTGATCGGGGAATTACCTGGCCATATACTATTTTTCAGGCATTAATGCAAACACCTAGCAAGGCAACCAAAAGCAGCCAACAGTAAAAATCTGGAGGAAAGATAACTATCTCCTTCTTTGTCTCAATTATTTTTCCTCCACTCTGATTTTATCTTTGCTGTCTGTTATCTTTATAAAAAACATTTTGTAAATGACCTATTATAAAATGGGACAGATGAAAGAGTGTTTATATAAACTGTATTTTGATTCCTTCATGAGTTTGGGATCTAATTGCAAGTGCACCCAAACTACTGATAGTTGCATTTTAAATACACACAGAGTTCAAACAGAGATGGCCAGGAATATGTTCACAATGCATTTTTATCTGAAAATGCCAATTCATTAAAAATTCAAAAGCTCAAAAAAAAAAAAAATCTGTTCAAACAAGGAGGGAAAATGGAAGAGAGGTACTGAAATTAAAAGAACATATCTTCAAATTATAAATTTCCCTTTTTCATCCAGGTTTTCATAAAATAGATTAAACTGAATTTATAACATTGCAAGTCTTCAAATAAAACTGGAATGTCTCAATAGACTCAGTCCAAATTTCTAGGAGAGTCTACATTTAAATAATATTTAGATTGGATTTTCATCCTAGCTCCAGGAAAAATATTAGATCTTGCAAATGCTCGTGAGTTAGTGTAATCGGTGAGCCCAGCAATACTGCTAATGGAACTGCTCAGAATGTCAGTACCATCAGTGGTCCACCTCTGAAGTGTTTTCATGTGCCTGAACAATAGTTGGAACATTTTGGTAGAATGCTAGAATTTCTTTTTTTAAAGAAAATAGTATATATTTTTTTTTTTAAATTAGAAGATATTTTTATTTTTTTTAAAATTTTTACAACCCTAAATCTGCATTTTAATTTTAAATATTTTAATTGAAAATATCACTAAGATGTAGTCCTAATCTAAAACGTTTGTCCTTTTGCTACGCCTCAAAAACTTTATTAATTGCAATAGTTAACAGTATGTAATGGATAGATTAACCTCAAAGTGTTTTAATTTTTTGGGAATGAGATTTCCTTAAGTAACATGCAAAGTTAATATGGACACTAAATCAATAAGATGAAGTATTTTAAGATTTCCATGCTGTATTCTGAATGAGATTTTACTGTGAAATATCGGAATTGGTATTTGATTGAAAACCCACGACAAGACGGAGGTGTACACGGAAAGGCAATGCAGGGCGCTTGATCTTGAGGCCCGAAGCAGCAGAAGGTAACAAAGGAGCAGCAGGACTCCCTGTCCCTCCTTCTCAACCACTGCAATGCTCAATTTGTTCGATGTTCTCGAAAACAAACGCTGGATTGAAACGCTGACATTGCTTTACGGGCATTTAAGCTTATAGTCAGCGTTAGATGATCGCTAAGTCTGGACCAAGAGTACACAATTTAATTTTCTTTTTAACCATAACTATTATAACCATACTCTACCAAAAGCCACTCTGAGAAGCAAATGATGAGCTCCCTAATCAACATTTAAGCAGTTTAGAAATTAAACCTTATTTAAGAACCATGGCATTTAGAGCATTGTTGAGGTGCTGTTCTCGTTTCATACTCCTTCAGCATCACGGCTTGGCTGAAGGATCTAGCCAGTTCAGTAGAAATCAGTATAAGGACTCCAATATTAAGAAAAAGCAAAATGAACAACAGGGAATATGATGTAGAGATGGTACACGTCAATATGAAAATACCATCTTTTGACTTCCGTGCATTCCTGCTGTGGATGTGTGAGAAAGAGTTCCTTTAATGTGTTTCTAGATCAGTTAGAAGCGTCTACCAGCACAGCTACAAGACAACGAGCCCGAGTCTGCTCCGGCTGCTGTATCCCAGGGAGGACAGGACATCGCTCCGCTCACCATGGACTTGCTGGAGAGCCCTCAGCTCTCTGGGGATAAGCAGAAAGTGGACACGGCAAATCGCTTTACCTGTAGGCCTAGAGCTAAGGCTGTAGATTATTAATGGTTGCCACAGAAAATATGAAACTGATTATTTGCCATGAAATGAGAGGGCTGATTCTCCCCAGCTGTACACACTTCTGGCAGCGTAAAGAATCTGCCTCTTGCCTTTGCTCTCTGATCACACGAGGTAAATCCGCCATACCTCTATCTCCACCCTCTTCTTCACAGCCTTGTCTGAGATAGGGTCTATGATCAAGGTAAAAAGGTATGAATAGATTTATCCCCCGGCCGACCTTGGCCACGCTATCAGATTCAGATAGCTATATGACTGCACAAACAAGAGAGGACCAAGCTTGCTTCTCCACTTAACAAATAACTTCTTGCACTTGCAAGTCCACCAGTACTGCTGGCAGGTAAATCTTCCTCCAGAGAAACTCTATAAAATATGCTCCCGCTGACACACAACCGGCTAAGCCAGTAAGGTTTTATAAGAATTACTTAGATAATCTGCTAATTTTAGTGGCTGTAATGGGAAGTGTTCACTTCTATCCTCTAGCATCCTACAACAGGAATACAGGTTTTAAGAATTCCCCTCAGCTTTTCCATAGGGCTTGGAGTATTGGAACTGAGTCAAAATTGTTGCCACCCCTGTCAAACTTCACACTGCACCACACCGTTCCTCACTTAGTAGGACTTTTAATGAATATGTTTGTCAGTATCTGACAGAGTATATGGTACCACTGAGGTTCTGTCACACGTGGCAAATTAAAGATGCCACACAAGTGCACAAGTAGCTAGCGATGACAGAAAAGGCACAAGGGGAAAACATACGAGCTATATGCAGCTTTAAAAATATTGTCTTTCTTACATTATTTTAAAAGCATTGCCCAAACAACCCTGTTTCAGTTCTGCCTTCCAAACTGCGTGCTAACAAAGGATCCAGCTCATCTACAGTTTTTAATTAGAAGTTGAGAAATGCAGAGAGCATAGCAAAAATGGTTTTAAAATAGAGGAAGGTAGATTTAGATTAGATATTAGGAAAAGATTTTTTACAATAAGGGTGGTGGAGCACTGGCCCAGGTTGCCCAGAGAGGCGGTGGATGCCCCATCCCTGGAAACATTCCAGGCCAGGTTGGCCGGGGCTCTGAGCAACCTGATCCGGTTGGAGATGTCCCTGCTCCTGGCAGGGGGTTGGACTGGGTGACCTTTGAAGCTCCCTTCTAACCCAAATCATTTTATGATTCTATGATTCTAAAAAACAGCTACATCCTTGTTACGAGGAATGAGCGTTCCCTACAACTTTCATTAGGCACATGCACAGAGTTTACCAGAGACAAGTAACATTGCATAGCCAAACGTTAGACCTGTAAGTGCTCATAAAGGCAGGGGAAGAGAAAAGAGTAGTTTAATATGATATAATTCTACTGTCAGTTACACGGATGCGAAACTGAAACAGCTGAAGCGAAGTTAGCAGAGACCTCCAGACCGGCTGCCGTGGCCAACAGCAGCGCTGGGCTCAGCCGGTTGCGGAGCTCGGAAGCGGCCATCACCCGTGTTCAGTCACACCAGCACGGCCGGCAGCGCTCGGAGAGAGGAGCAGAACCCCTCGGTGGCACATCTGCTAGGGAGAGATGGCAGGCACCGCGATCGCTTTGCCAAGGGGTGACGTGCCAAGTCCTTTATACTAAAAGGCCCGCGCTTGATGTTAATCATTCACTCTTTGCCAGTTAACATGTTTATCCTTCTAGGAAATACTTTGATCTACACTGGCACTCGAAATATAGCAACCGGCGTTACTAGACTGGAAATGAACAAACACGAGCTTGTGCGAACTGCCAAACAGCGTGGCAAAGCGCAGGATGCGCGTTACAAAGGGTTGCTTAGCAACACGGAAAGGCCACGCACTCCGTTTGACTATTTTGGTCTGAAACAGAAAATAAATGGCCTTAGAGTTATTTGAAAGACACGGAGAGCTAGAACATAATACTGCTCTGGAGAAATGTGTTTGTGAGGAGAGTGTGCCAGGGGAGCCAGAGAGACTCTGCACTCAGCATTCAATAGGTAAGCGAAGGAGAAACTGCCTTTCAGACATTTTGCCTTAAAATGCAAATGTAACAGTAGTTGAAGTTCAGCGCATGTATTCTGCTATTCAGCCAGGATTTAAAACAGTTGTTTATTTTTACCTTTCATCTTCAAATGTTATGAGAGTTAGGGATTTTTTTTGCAAAGAAGAGTGTTAGCTCATCCTCCGTTTGCAAGCAAGGAAAAGGAAGTTCAGAGCAGTTGGTCATTTACTCATGCAGGTTGCCAAACTGTGAGTACATCACAGGCAGCCTGAATCTAAGCAATCTGAAAAAAAAGAAAACAAACTTCTGCAGAACATGGCCTCCTTCCTCCCTCTCACACCGCTCCCCCCATGCCTGGCAGCTGGTCTTTAATAGGTAGATATCAACAATTGCCCAGCAATAATTCATACAGAAAAAAAAAAAAGTCTCTGAAAACTCTAATTAAGTCTCCCATACTCAAAGCAGTTATTGTTTCCCAGTAGGAGAAACTGAGGCAGGGATGAAAATGATTCTTGAAAATCACATGGGAAGTCTGCTGAGCTTTGAGAGCAGAGCGAGGAAGGAGGACATCTCAGTGGCGTGGACTTCTCCTCTTCCACCACTGTTCTTACTGTACAAGCATCTAAAGCGGGCCTGAGCGCTCCCCAGCCATCGCCCAGCCGATAACACCCACTTGCAGACACCGCTTCTGTTTTAGCTCTCGCCCCCGGCAATCGCGGCGCTGAAGCCCGTACCCCAGTCCTCGGCACGCGCGCAACAACCCCGCCCAACTCGGTGGGAGCTGAGCGAGAAGAGCCTGGGCCCAGAGGGGGCTCAGACCTTCGCGGCAGCGCGGTGCAGCAGGGTGAGCCCAGCACAAAGGGGCAACTGCTGCCGGGAGGTGTCAGGCCCTTAATCTCTGTAACGTGGTGTAAGCTGCAGCCGACAGCCCTCTACACAATACCGCGTGTGTCCCCTGAAAATGGCGTTTCCCATCGTGGCATTGTTCGCTTAGAAGGGACCCCGGATCCGGATCAAGTTCAACAAGATCTGTGTCATTCTACTTAGGGCTGTTTTTCAAGCACACCCCCTCAGTGAACAGAAAGCCCTCTGAATCCATGACCAGACTTTCAGGGCCAGATAACTCACTGCTTCGGTTCCTTTCAAGTTGTATCGCAGTAGACACACGCAGTATCCTGGATACTGGACAGATTTAAAAGTGGGAAGAAAAGGTTCCAGCACACTGGCTTTAAAAGGGAGAACAAAGTAAGTGAGGATCAGAGGGAGGAAGGCGATCGCTATGACACTAAGACAATTAATCACTGCCAGATGTGAAGGGTCACACAGCACAGCATGCTGGGAAGATCAGCGGGGGTTCTTGGACAGGGAATAGAGGGAAAAAATAACCTGTCATGTCAGGGAACTAGTCATGGGTTTAGGGTTCCTGTCGTTTAACTATTAGTGTGCTCTTAATAATAAAATGACAATGCATGCAGAAGAAGGGGAGGAAGATTGGGGAGTTGGCAGAAAAGAGGGAGTGACAGCTTAATAATCCCTGTCTGTCAAAAGCGCTAAAAATACCATCCCAAATTCAATGTTCTTCCTTTTGTAACGAACACGCCAGGGTTCCTGTTTGATTAATAGAACACTTGTTGACTGACAAGGACAAATGTGCACATGGTTTGAACACAGCGCTGTGCATAAATAATTTACATGGTGCTACGGCCAGAACTCAGCTTGCACAGGGGGTTCTGTGATAAACCCCCGCATTTCGGCAGCTCATAGCTTGGCCTTGAAAGAAAAGCTCAGAAGTTTCGAGCCTGAAGTTGGACGGAGAAGGCTGGTTTGTTTCTTTGAAGTATTAAAAAGAAATCAATACCCTTTGGAAATCCTGGAGCTTTGTCAGGGCAGTGGTGGTGGTGTCTCTATTTGCACTACGGCAAAAAGCAGATGGCTCTACCTTGAACAATGCAAACAAATTCACAGTCATGGTTCTTCCCACTCTTCCCCACTAAGAGCAACGCTCATGACAGCAATATACACCCGCAATTAGGACATTCGCAGACACGCTGAGTGTCTCAGGTAAGACCTACCTTCAACATTTCTATCAATCCCGTACAGGTATGACATGTGTGAATTCCGTCATATTAGTCAGAATTTACTTTTCTGAATATGTTACCCACCTGATAGGAACACACAAACACCTGAAACAATGCGTACAATGTTGGTTGTTTTGCCTTTTTTTTTCCTGCTAAATCAGAACAGCCCTTTGCGTCATTATCCGGTGCAAAAATAGCCATGCTAGTTTAAATATCTCATCACAATACGGTCAGGATGGAACAACAGCCAAACTGAATATATCATCAGATGAAAAGCTCTAACAGAATTTCCCCCGAACAATCTACATCTAACCCTTTCTTTCTGCTCTTTTCTTTCCATTTGTTGGATCCTGTAATCTATCAGACGACTTTTGGTGGGCTGAATTCCACTCCAGAGCAGTGCTGCAGAGGACACTGAACTTCTTTAGCAGCCACGGAAGCGGAGATTCCTTGGTACCTGTGAGGAGGGCTTGGCTTTGCAGAATCAGGCTCGCAAGGCTTAAGCAAATAAGCATTAGTTTGTTGAATGGTTCTGAGTATTTTTTTCAATTGATAACCTGTGAATTATGGGAATATTAAATCTATATGCACTACATTCTAGAAATATACAGAAGATCTAGCTTCTTTGTCCTCTTCTACATTAGATAATCTAGATAGGTAAACTAGATAGGTAGTCCTCAAAATGTGAGTAATCATCTTTGAGTGTATTATGTCTCCTCCAATCATCATAAGAAGCTATTGTTTATTCATTTCCTTGACTCACTAATTGCAGTCTCAAATTGTTCTTGCGAATCTCCACAGATTAGGCAAATCGTTACAGCAACCTCTACATTGCAGCCAGGTTGTATAAGGAAAAGAGATGCACATGAGCAACTTTTGTGATTTGTTGAAATGAACACAGTCAAGACTCAGCGTTCCTCTTCCTAGCATGGTCACTAAATGCCTTCAGGCAAGATTTGGCCTGTGCTTCAGTTGCCTCCTTTGTAAAACAGAGGTAAGTGTTCCCCAGTGCTGTTGATCGCAGATTTTCCAGTACTAATGGAGCCACAGGACTGCACAGAACTATTATGGAATGGTTCAGGAGAAAGGAGAGTAAACAGAGAACTTGACAGGCTGGAGAGGTGGGCCCGTGAGAACCTCATGGAGTTCAACCAGGCCAAGTGCAAGGTCCTGCACGTGGGTTGAGGCAATTCCAGGCACAAATACAGCCTGGGAGAAGAATAGATTGAGAGCAGCCCTGAGGAGAAGGACTTGGGAGTGATGGTGGACGAGAAGCTCAGCATGAGCTGGCAATGCGCCCTTGCAGCCCAGAAAGCCAACAGCGTCGTGGGCTGCATCACAAGGAGCATGGCCAGCAGGTCGAGGGAGGGGATTCTGCCACTCTGCTCCACTCTTGTGAGACCCCACCTGCAGCACTGCGTCCAGCTCTGGAGCCCCCAACATCAGAAGGACGTGTACTTGTTCGAGTGGGTCCAGAGGAGGCCACGCAGATGCTGAGAGGGCTGGAGCAGCTCTGCTGTGAGGCCAGGCTGGGAGAGCTGGGGCTGTTCAGCCTGGAGAAGAGGAGGCTCCAGGGAGACCTTAGAGCGGCCTCCCAGTATTTAGGGGGCTGATACAAAAGACGGGGAGAAACTCTTCAGCAGGGCCTGTTGTGACAGGACAAGGGGTAATGGTTTTAAAACAGAGGGAGGCAGATTCAGACTCGACGTAAGGAAGAAATTTTTTTACGCTGAGGGTGGTGGAGCACTGTCCCAGGTTGCCCAGAGAGGCGGTGGATGCCCCATTCCTGGAAACATTCCAGGCCAGGTTGGATGAGGCTCTGAGCAACCTGATCCGGTTGGAGATGCCCCTGCTTCTTGCAGGGGGGTTGGACTGGATGACCTTTGAAGGTCCCTTCCAACCCTCACTGTTCTATGATTCTAACGTGTACGTAACCAGCAATTCACATCACATGACACCAGCAAACAAATCACTCCTTAAAAATGCTGCTAAGGTAGCACTCTACAGAAGGCAGACATGTTTTACACGCCCATCTGTGCAGCAGTAATACCTGGTTATCTAACCTCCACTGAAGTTCATGTAATACTTTCGAGTGATGCAACGCACTAAGAGTTAACTTACCAGCGTTACTTCATAGCGCTCACGTCGCCGTTGTATTTCTGTTAATATATCAGAGCAGGTATGGAATGCATCTGCTGCGCTTCCTCTCTATTTACACAGCACAGAAACAAGTCCAGGAACTCACTTCTTAAGCTGCGTCCCACAGTTTACTTTCCTCTTACCTTTTCTTGCTGCACTTCACTGGCGCTAGAAACACAACAGATGGTTGCTTCTGTTTCCAGGTGGCCGAGGATGCTGCGTGTCACCGTGCTCTAAGGGTGCTTTGAGGTGCGCGGAGATTTGAGGTACTCTGAGGCATGCAGAAGCCGTCGGAAGTACAGATGCACCGTCTGAAAAAAATGAAACACAACCAGTTACACAAGTACAAGGCACATTCTTGCAGTGTGTTCAACAAGTAGTTGTTACCTTGCGGGACTGTTTGATGAAGTTACATTCAAAAGAGGAAAAAAAAGTAAAAATTAAATAAATGCTGTATGCATGCCAAACACCTTTTGGGTATCTAATTTATCCCAAGAATTTCCAGCTTGTAATGAAAGTGAGAACAGCTGAAGGCCACTAGACACACAATACATCGCATTGCTAGAGCCCGATGAACCCGGTTGTGAAGTTCCATCTACTTCATCATCTTAAGACATCTGGCAAATGACCAGTATTTTTTTTGTCTGTATCTTCTTATGGATACAGCAGATTGGACTACATTAAAAGTAAAATGTGCGCATGACAGAGATGCATGCAATAGCCTGCATAATCACACACAGGGTATGTTAGACGGGCACTTTCCTACATAAAGCTTCTTTTGCTCCCCAGAACTTTCACACGTCCTTGAGTGTGGTTTCATACTTCAGATTGTTCCCTACACGGCATACCACCCTATACAGCCCAACAATCTGCTCCCTCAGTCATGCAATTACGCGTGTTTGTTCCACATGTGCCTACCAAAAATATCAGAGCCTCCATGAAGCATTCTTCTTCCAAGAAAATAGCAAGCAAAAGACTGCTTTATTCCTCTCCAAAACTGCAGTCCCAGTGGGCAAAAAGCAGCCTTCGTGCATGTGAAGAGTAAGGGTACCAAGAAAGCACAAAACATGTCACTCCAGCCATCAAACAAACCAACCAGATTGGCTAGCATCCAATTTCAGTTGTAGCCAAATACATTTCTATCACATTTATTCACTTTGGACAACGCAAAATAATGGATCAAAAGCAAAAAGCTCCCAGAATTTGTTTTTAAGTTAAAGCTTATCTTAACAACCAGATGCTAAGGTAGGCAGAACAAGTTCTGACTGTAATTTGTGACGGTGAATAAGGTGAACCCGTGCTCATTTTAAGAACTTCCTTCTTGTTGCTGAAGGAAAACCGACTCATAATATGACAAAATGCACATTAAAAATAAACCTTTTTTCTAATGGTGGGAAAGGTTTAAAAACCGCTGTTAACAAAAACAACTTTTCTCTTTCAAACGCATTAAAGAGCTTTTTTTTTTTTTTTAAAGTATACAAACAGGCAGATAGAATTCTACCTGCTGCAGTATTAATTGTCCACTCCGCCCACTGATTTGCAGGCTACATTCTCAAAACAATATCATTATGTTGATTACTCAGCAAATACACTGGCCAGCTGTTTATTCCTAGAACATTTCGTTAACCCAACGGGGTCTCAGACCGAACGGAATGCCTTAGTTTTCCTTCGTGCGTTGTGGTAGGATACGCACCTCAAATATCAATGGGATTTCACCTCCAGCTTACCGCGGCTGACAGGACCAGAGCTAACTTGTAAACCCGGGCAGAGAGACCGCTTTCTTGCCAAGAGTTTCAATCGAACACCACACATGTAGACAATTAGCCTCGGTTGAGACGTTAGCCAAACCCAGAGAAGAGCTGGGAACACGTTCCATAGTGTTTCTCATTAGAGACTGACTGGAAGGATGCGATGGGAGGACGGGTTCACGGCTGGCCTTTCATCTCGGAGCCCTGGCTATAATGTGCCCCAGATCCTGTGAGTATGAGTCAGGTGGTGTAAGCGCCGTCTTCACTGCAAGTTCATTTTCACAGCGTATACACGGCGCGTAACTCACGGGGCAGCGCAGCTGGCAGCCCGTGTGTCGAGCAGGAGCCGGCGGCTGCCGCCTCGCCCCTTCTGCACGTTTCACGTACAACGAAGGTTACGGCGCCAGGCTTCTCGGGGCAACTTCTAAACTGCCTGAAAATAAATCTAAATTTACTCTCCTCACAAATTAAAAAAAAAAAAATAAAAAAAAATATCTAAGCGCCAGCCCAATCTGATAACACTGCTTTAATTCACTACAATTCAGTTGTTTCTTGTACCATGATCTCTTCAAGTACAGCTACACCTGCATGTCAGCGAATGCCGCTGTCGTCCTCAGCGTCAGGAGGGATTTGCATCTGAAGCAGAGTTTACTTCAGCAGTTTGCATGGAATTAATTGATACCCTGCTATTTTTCAAACCGCTTTCACCAGAGTTCGGCGTACGTCAGGCTATGCGCGTTCTCCAGCATCGGTGTGGTAATCAGACAAGCCCCAGCCATCTTAACAAGACAGTCCAAAAGGAAGCATTAAATGCATAAACACAGCGTGTCTGCCGTGACCTGATATGTTGATTTCCTCATGCTTTTCACACACTGTCTTCAGTTTTGCTGTTAAGCCAGGATTTCTCACAGCCAAGGAAGCAAACCCAGTTCTAACATCCAATTTCCCTGCAGTTTTCCTAAACCACAAACCAGTACAATTTATAGAGGATAATATATACTGTGACACATCTTCTCAAAGAGCATGTTTTCTGGAGAATCCATCACTCCAACGACATCTTCTAAAACCACTATGCTTTAAATATTTTGCTACATGTCTAGCTGCATGCGTTAGCAGAGCCTGTATTATTGCAAGAGCAGGAACAGGCAGGTGTGTACAGATAAAACACCTCAAACTCATAAAGAGTATGCAAAGTTTGAATCTATTTTATGTGTGTGCAAATTATTCTAGAGACAGTTTTCTCCTTTTTACAGTAAACTTTGGCCTCTCAAAGACACATTCTGTAAAGTCTCCCCTAAACCACCTCTGTACACGGCGTTGAAGCAGAAATTGAGTGAGATACCTTCTTTCCTTTTACTCACATTTGATCTGATGACTGTAGTTAGTGGTCTCAGAAAAAACCCCAAACTGTCTTTCACCATCCTCCATGGCCACACTTTACTTCTCAAATATTTACCTGCTCAGCTACACCTAATCGCCTTCAGTGCTGCCTCTTGGAGAAGGAATGACTATGATCCTCTTCAGATGGCTCTTCCCGATGTCGCCACATGAGTGAGATAGTTACAACTCTCCCAGTACTTATTTCCTTACAGCATCTGGAGCCAGTTAATAACATCAGAATCATAAAAGAAGAGAAGTTTCTAGCCTTTGCGGTTTCTGAGAAAAATCACTCAAATATACCCTACAAGCCCACAAACCAGAAAATAAACTTCTGATTTTATTTCTTTAAAATATCATTAATTTTCAGTACTAGTGGGATGGCAAAGCCGTACGCCTGCTCCTCTCATCTCAGTGGGACCCTCATGCGTTGACCCATAGAACGGACAGACAGCGGGGCGGTTCCTCGCGGGAGGAGCATTTTCCTGCGCTAGGGAGGTTGCTCAGAGCAAGGACATCGCTGACGAGCACGCGGCCTGCGGCAGCACGGCTTTGCTGCTGCTCTCCTGGTCCGCGCTGCTGCGTGCCAACCTGCTGCGCCCAAAAGGTGCCATGCTGGAGCAGGAAAGAGCAGTGCCACGCTGCACACAGGCAAGATGACTTGAAAAGTTTGTATTTCTCTATTTCCCACTGTGGAACACCTACTGTTCCTATTCTGTCAGGTGCTCACCCAAAATATTACATGTATAATAACAACAAATATCCATCCAAGAGACCTGATGTAGTAGTACACAAGCAACATTCATTCTGCTGTCCAGGATTCACATGTTTTTTTTTTTTAATTTGCTCTAAGATAAATTAATTACTTTATTTTAACATATGAAAAGTTCCAAGTAGTACACATCTCATTATTCATGAATCAATTTTGCATTGTAAAGATCCTTATAGATTTACACTTTGGAGTTAAAGATTTGTAGATAGATGTATTAGAGAAATCTCTGAAGGGACTACAGGCCATTTTGGTTTATGTAAGGAAGGTAAGTGGTAGAAGAGGAGCTCTTGGAAAGCTTCAGAAACCTTTATGTATAGCTCTTCATTATTTTTCCCATTTTTTAAATCTTACTCACTTGAGTAAAATAACTGCCAGCTGTTTCTATCAATCTGACAGGCTGTAACCTTCTGAGCCGTCCTTGGTCACAGAGGGTTAGGAAAAACTGCCTTACCTTGTCCTTCCCCTCCTGTTCCTCTGTTTCTTTCCTTTTTCATCTTTCTTGTGAATTTAGAGAGCTTCCCACTTCTAAACTCTCAAGCTTTCAAAGCGTGACACAGGAGTTTAACACATCTTGTTAGCTTAATATCTCACAGAAAGACTTTCTTTTGGAAATATTCTAGGTCAGGTTTATCACTACGATGAGAAGTAACTTTTCTAAGGTCTCAAATCCTGGTATCAGAATTAGATCCTCCGGAACTGAAGGATCAGAATCCTCCAATTAGTGGAAAAATTTTGGTCCACTGCCATCAATAGGAATTGTATCCTCTCATGAAGGAGAAGATATTCCTAAAACAGTGATGAAAATAGAGAAGAAAAGGCATGAAAGAGCTTCCAGTCACGCAATGGATACTGCTCCCTTGTGAACACGTTGATGGTTTTTGTTGCCAATGAACAAAAGCCATTTTCTCTATGGAAGCGAAGAGAATAAAGCTTGGTCAGAACTGGTTAGTGTGGAGCTTCTCCATCATGGCTTAGAGGAGTCCAAGTCCAGTTGGAAGTCTCTCTTGCCTGTTCCCAGCCTGTGTTTGCACTTGGAACTCCAGCTCCCCTCTCCAAAACGTTGCTCTCAGGGTCCCAGCCAGCTTCCTGCTTTTATCCACGCATCTCTACGGCTGCCTCTTCTTTCCAAACCTCCAAACCTGGCTTCAAAACTTTGTCCCCTAAAACTGGACCACTTAGGAAGAAACAGATGAGAATTTCATTTATAAACATTTTTTTCAGCAGTTAATAACTTGTAGGTGTTTCAAGAGAACAGAAAAAGGTTGATTTCTATGATTCTATCTGAAGGCATCTTTGTTCCTGCCAAATTTGATGCCCCCGCTCCAAAGCAACAAAGCACTAGTACTTCTCCATCACACAGCTTTTCATGTATTTTGAGGTGCTTTTTAAACCTATTTTTCATGGAACTTCTTCCTTTCAGACCTAGAGATTGAAAAAGGATTAGGGAAATGCACTGCTTTTTCCAGATGAAGTGAGGTACAAAGATTTCAAACATCTAAACTACGATCACTGCTTTCTAGTGGAAAGAAAAGGCCGTGCCATTACGCCATCCGGTACAAACTGGGATGGGGTGGGAGTAGGGCTTTCCCTGCTGTTAAGGGTGGGAGGATATTGCGCGGTACCTTCGCGCGTGCACGTGTTCATGCGGAGCAGTCAGGCATCAGGCGCTCCGGAGAGGGGACCGAGTGGGACTGCTTTTGCAGCAGGGATGTCACAGCCTGTAAATGTGTTCTGGTGGCATCCGGGGAAATGAAGGCATTTTACAAAATGAACATAGTTTTTACCAACAAAACAACAAAACCTTGAAAATAATTAACAAAATATTGAAGCTGAACAAATATTTCAGATAAAAATTTTGCTCAGATGACTGTTTAAAAAAAAATATTAGTTCTTTGACTTTCAAAGCTGCAATTTTTTTTTCCTTCAGTGAGCTGTAAAAAATAAATAGGATAAAGGAAAATTAAAGTTGCAAGGTAGTGCAGTCACAATTTACAAACGTGAAAGTTAAGCACAGATTTGTACTAAGATCCAGACTTTGCTAGCTTGATCACTGAACAGTATTATTTCAGGAGCAGTGTACCGTAGAGCTCTCACATTTTTTGTATTATTTTTGCACTTACATGCTGGAAGGACAGAAAAACTCAGTAATATCAGCTGGAGAGAAAGCCAGAAATTTCAAAACTAGAGCAATCTGAAGACATTCAGAGCAAAAGCAGTTTTTCCAGAAGAATGCTTCCTCCTCCCCCTCTTCATTCCCCACTGCTCTGTGTCCAACAGAGCCAGCACCAGATGTGTCAGGAACCATGCGCTGGGGTCCACGGGGTCGCCTGTCCTCCTTCCATAACGGTCTCATCCAAAGGGAGAAATCTGGACAGCCGGGTTCAAAGAGCACTCCGGCAGCAGCAAGTAATTTAAATCGCTCTTACCTTCGCAAAGAAAATTGGAATGGAATAGTTTGAAAATTCCAAATCCAGAAAATTGCATCACAATGGTAGAAGAGCCGAAAGGATATTTCTGTTATAAACTCACTCGTCTCCACCAGTCCAGTCTATGAACACAATTAATGAAGAAAGAATATTGTCTCAGGATTAAGATCTCTACAAAACTACCGGAAAATAAAAACCTGGCTGGGAAGTAACACTTTAGAGATTTAAGAAACAAGGGAAACACTTTCACTCCAAAACAGAAGTGTTTTGCTCCAACCAGGAAAACAAATGTTTTTCCAATATGCAAATGCTTTCCAAAAATGCAAATCTCATTTCCTCAAATACCTGTAAGGATAAACACTTAATGGTAAATAGAATTTAAAAAAATAAAATATGTATCCAAGATGAAGAGTAACACTTAATAGAATGGATTTAGACGTTGGAGTCAGGATGAATAATTTAAAATGGGTTTGTTCCAAAATAAGATTGATGTACTGGTGAAAGAGGTATTTCCTTCTGTTTGTAAATGTAACAGGCAATATTTTTGTCTCTGAGTTTGGCTGCTTTTTTACTTCTAAAAGCAGTAGCTGTAAGGATGCAGCTGGGATTCCTGGGGACAAGCGAGAGGGCCCCAAGCTGGGCTGGGGGGCAGGAACCAGCACCGCCCAGCACCCCGGTGCCGCGGGGCTGGGGCAGCGATCCGTGTTGGCAGCCCCGAGCCCATCGTGATACCCGCACAGTTTAACGCACCTCTTCGGGTGCTTTAAAGCACGCGGCCAGCCAGTCCTGCTCCTGGCTGGCCCGGGATCAAAGGGCTGGAAAGGTGGCTGGGTGCCACCGCTCTCGCTGGCGCTGCTCAGCTTCACCAAGGCCAAGCTCCGCACAGCTGAGAATCCATCCCAACACGTTAATCACTCGCCCCGGGGGAACCACTGTCACACGGGAGTTTTCGCTTCCTCCATCTTTGAGAGCCGCGCTTTCTCAAAAGGACACAAGGGATGCTTTCGCAATTAGTAGACAACTTCATTTTGAAATGAAGCATTTCAGAGCGGAAAGGTCCTGTAGCTTGTCATTCCCGAAAGCAGCTGAAGTTTGCAGGAGCTGAAGCACATATTACGCACAGAATATTCACAAGAGGAAGAACAGAGACCATTAACTTGTTTCAGATGGCACTTGACAGCGACGTGAACACAGAAAGACAAAGCCCTAACCACGCTGCTAAAAGCGTTTCCACATCAAGAAAAATATACCGCCGTTAACCCAGCCTGATCTGCCAGGGAGCTGCTCGCCCGGCCTGCTGCCAGAGCGGCTTCTGCACAACCTGACACCAGAGCCTGGTGGCCTTGTTTGTCTTTTTTTTTTTTTTTCCTTCACATGAAGAGAGACAAAGGGAAAAAGAACTCAGAGCAATTTCAGTATGATGGAACAAAGTCACGAGAAGACCGGAACATTCGCAATGAGCAGGTGTAGACATGACACTGGCAAAATTTCTTAAGCAGAATCAAGCACATTTCACCACAGTAGAGATAAAATTCAAATCCTTACTGTAGCCCAGCTGCAGCGCTGAGTTCAATATCATTAGGAGTTCTTTACAATAATTATTTGTAAATGGCATACAGAACAGAGACTGTCTGTCAGATCTGTTCCTGTCAGATCCACAGCTCCATTTATTCTGGGAAACCCAAGACTGGATATTTAGCTGGAAACCAAGATATATTTATAACACTTATAATTGATATCAAGATAACACGATTTAATTCCAGAAGCTGTTCATAGAGTTATCACAGTCAGGGGCTGGTGTCTCCCAAGGACGGGATGGATTAGGATTACTGCGGTCCCTCACATCACGGTGTGCAGAGTTGTGTATGAGGTCACAGAGACCAAGGAGACAAAAGAAAGCTCCCTGTACAATGATAAAACATTTCAAGCTCGAAAAAGTTTGCTGGATTATGGAAATACATTCTTTCTGAATAGTTTTTTTTCCCCTTCAAATCCTAGCCATCTTTAAAAGCAAGGTGACAGCTCTCATAAGAGCGTTTTTTCTTCTCCTCCGCTGTGATTTGATGTGGATCTCCTCTCCAGTGACAGAGAGCCTGCCAGACTGTGCAAAGCCCAGAGATCTCTACAGCAGGCAGCCCGCTAATGACTCAAAGTTTGTGTGAGATACAGAGGCATACAGAGGGGAGAGAGAGGAGAGAATTAAGCATCCATTTCACGGACCCATCAGACAGGGCTCCCGAGCCCGCAGGCTCGAGCCCCGCAGACGCGGCGGGAAGCAGCGTTTCTCCAGCTGGGCTCCAGGCATCCCCAGCTGGTCACTCCGGATGCTCCAGTGGCACTCCACTGCTGAACCACTACAAACCATGATTATTCAAACAGATGGAAACTATAGGAGTATTTTCGGTTATTTGTTTGAATGGCTTACATTTTCAGTCTGCAAAGTCTGAAAACTTTTTTCTTTTAATAGGATGTTTCTTTTTTTCTCTTTTCTTTTCAATACCAGTTGCAAAACTCCCTAAAGTCACAGCCACATGTCAAAATCCTGACACCTACATTTAATGATTTCCATTTCCATTCCAACAGTCTTACCCACTTAACTTCCTCACTGCTTGGCTACTGCTCCAGCATTCAGGCATCCACTTTTTATCGGTGCTCCGTGGCTTTCAACGGAATAACTCCATGGTCATACACGTACTGCAATGCAACTACAGCCTTCGATATACTGAATGGACTTTACTGTTCAGCAGCAGCAGGAGTAAAGAAAGAGTTAAGTCATTTCTTTCTTTTTTTTTCTTTCTGGTTATCGTTTTCCCCTTCAAAACACTTTACATGGGTTCACACAACATATAGCTATGAACTTAAAAAGAAAACAACCAAGTTTCCAGACCTTTGCTTTAGCAGTAATTCTGGAAATCTCACAGTATGGGCATTTTGAGAAAAATACTATTATGAGATTCTGTTGAGTAGAAAAGTCAGAATTAAATGAGGTCAACTGTGCCAAAGCAACATATTCTTACTTCACAGGAGATGTTTGGGATGGAGGACGGCATATTGACTCAAAAGGCCTAACAGTCCTAACAGGGCTCGGCCTGCATATCGCCTGCACCGCATACGGCCAAAAAAATGAAGCCTCATTCAGCAGCTCCCACGCTATCTAACATCCTAGAGAAGAGCATTCCATCAACTGTGTTGGTAAAATGCAGGCTACTAATGAATATCTCATCTTCATTATTATAATTAATAATGCTATGTTAGCATCTAGGAGACTTAACCAAGACTAGCATCCTACGGCAGTAGGTGCTTTAGAGACATCTTGGAACTGGCAGCCCCATCTCGTCTTACTCGCTTACAGAATAGACAGAGACAGGAAAATTCCATTAGATCCTCTCGCCCAGGTTAATGCCGCACCTAGGCAAATTCCCCTCTTGGGAATAAACATAACTTCAGGCCTCGAGCCCAAGAAATCTCTTCAAGGATTTGAACGATGGCACGGATTTCTTGCTCCCAGATTTTAAAGTACACCCAAAATTTACTTCCTTTGCTATGAGCAAAGACGGCTTTCAGCAGTCCCTGCAGTAGGAAGTGGAAAAGTGGATTAAAATTGTCATTGTTTTGTTAAAGGATGCATGAACTCTTCTTTTGGGCCAAAGCACCTTTCTGTACCTGGAAGAAAGTCTGCTTCCAGACCCCTCTTCATGCCTCACACAAAGGACAGCTTGGTCAGTCGGACTCAGAATGAGGAAAGGCACTGCACTTCTTTAAAGGAATAACATACAAATCATTACAGTTGAGTTATTGTTCTTACCTACATTGCTATAGCCAAGAAAAAGGACATGCAAAACCAGAATCCAGAGCAATTGTTTCTTAGAGACTATTGTGAGTTTTAAAATATAGAACATGGAGCTAGCAAACAAGATCATGCCTTAGTCATAAAGCAGCTCATTGTCTGGAGAGCAGGAAGGAATTATTTCCTTTTCTCCTGAAAATATACCTAAACCAACCTTAGCCTATGGAAACAGAGCGCTGTAACCTACTCGACTAAGAAAATGAATCCTCACACCATTCAGATGAAGTGGTTTTGAGATACTTAGAAATACAGCCCCAGGAGACCAGAAACGTAGAACAGGTGAGACGGGCACAGAGCAGAGCCAGGGGATGTACAGAAGAACCAAATGAATTTTGCACATGAATTTCCCGATTTCACAATTTCAGAAATGTTTTTAACACAAAAAGTGTGTGTATATGTGTGCATGGAAGATTATGGAATTATGGAAGGTTGTGGAAGTCTCAGTTAGACTGGGCTAGTCTCATAGGTCACCCAAAGGAGACAAAACTAATGTAGGAAAAAATCAGCCAGAGCAAGGAGCCTGAAGCCTTGAAAGTTCACATCAAAGGCGTACAAAGAAAAACATTTCACATAATTCAACCTCCCTACAAAGATACACCACGGGTACTACCACTTCAGGAAGTATTGTTGTCCTATGTTCCCTGGTGTCCAGTGGTCACAAAGAATGGGTAAGAGAACTTATTTATAAATGTTATGATACCTCCACATCTCTCCCTTTTCTGCCCTACAGAGACATGGTCTCAAAGGCTAAAGAAAGACAGGAGACAAACTCTGAAGAGGAGACTCCTAACTGGAAGCTCCCTGCTGGATCCCATCAGGTTGTGCTGCCCTTTGTTTGCCATGGAGATAGGAACTGGGGCATCATTCTGGCCATGGAATTCACCTAAGCAAGTCCAAAAAAGCAAAATAAAAAAGGAAAGAGAAAATAAAGGATTACATACTTTTTTTTTAATTCCACATGCCACAGAAAGAGGTTGTTATTTTTATAGTTGTTTAAAAGGCTGAATTCCCGTTTTCTTTATCTGACTTCTTTTCACGCATTCAGCCTTCATGCCAGCTTTTAACCCCGCAATGTTTGCCAGACCCTACAGCCATCAGACTCACATTAAAGAGGGAAAAAAAAAAGTATTTCTAGTATCTGACCTACCCATTGAGCAGAAGAAAGGAAAGATTATAGGGGGTGTTGTGGAGTATAAGAAAAAAAAAAAGAAAAAAAATAATTATTTTGGTTTAGCACATTTTAGGACTATCTCCACACCTGAGGAAAAAATGTCTTCCATCCATTTGGAGTCTTCTGGATGCTCTAAGGATGAAATCTATCATGCTACAGAGCACTTACGCACCACCAATTATGCACCACCAACAGTGATGCCTCGTTTGAAAAATGGACTTCCATGCAGAATTATGAGGAGGGTAAAAGCTAATAAATTGGCTGACAAGCAAATGCTGGTAAAAAATTGAATTTGTTTAGTATTCTGGAAAGTCCGACTACAGCTTCAGTTTAAACTTGGTAACTGCTCATTTTTTCTAGAAGTGTAGTAAGGGTTAGATGCAGAGCAAGATAATACAGGATCCATTTTAGAGAAATTATAATTTCTATTTAATCTACAGACTAGAAAAAAAAAAAAATCACATCTTTACCTCTCAGACACAGTAACTAATCTTCACCTACTCCTTTTTTCTGAGGCTGAATTAAAGTCACCAGATGGGTCATAATGGAAACAGTATCTTCCACCTCTTTGTACCTGAGCAAATGACCTCCTTTCAAGACAAATTCTCCAGAAAGAAGATAATTGAATTACTTGAGTGCTGATCCACTTCAAAGGATGTTCTTTATAGGAAGCATAATCAGATTCCAGTGCTTTGATCAAGGGAATCTACGAACCTGCTTACTCGATCACAAACTCTGCTCTTTGCCAAGAAGAGATAACTAATCAATTACAGAACGTACGTCTGCTCTGAGCAACGTTATTGATGACCTGAGAGAAAGAGCGCACAGTTCAAAGGGTAAACCCCCTGGGGAAAGCTGGCGGTGGCTGTGGACCAAGGAATTCAAATGAGACAGAGAGGGATCAGCCTACAGGTAAATTGTGAATAATTACCTGGGAGTATCTGCTGTGCCCTCGTTTGAAAAGGAACGCAACAGTGAAAGGAAGGGACTCTTGCTCAGATCTGGTCAGTAATATGGTTCACAGCAGAATCTGATTGTTTCTGCCACACTAGAGTAAGGAACCACTGGTCTGGAGACGCTTAAACAAGGGCGGAGTCCATTTGCCCATCTTGTATGCCCTGCACAAACCTGTGTTTCCAAAGCTTGTGTCAGCTTTTCTCAAAGGACCGGGATCCTCTAGACTTTTCTCACACACCTGCGTGAAGTGGATGCCTTGCTCCTTCATGACTCCAGGGCCTCCACAATTAGCATATTTTAACTTTTCAGTGAGAAACAAACAGACAGATTTAAGAGCATTATAGCATGAACAGAAAAGATCCTAGAAACTCTATTTGCAGACTATTCTTTTGATCTCTCCTAAATTTTTGCAAGCTGACACAGATATTTTCCCAGGTAAACTTACTCAAGACTCGGGGAAATCCTCCTATTTTGCGGAGGTGACCTAAAAAGGTATTTGGCAGTAATGAAGGACATGAAAAACAGCTTGAATTTTCTTGTTGGGTCTTTTAAAATACATTAAAAATTAAAGTGAATTTAAAAGGCATAAATATAAAACAAATGAAAGGAAATATTCAACAAAAAAAAGTTATTAAATCTACAGAACTCACTGCAAAATGACAAATTTCAGTGTGAGACATGAATGAGATTGGAAAAGGAAGTAGGTATTTACAAGAACGTCATTATAAAATAAGTAGGTTGAGTTATTGTCAGAGGGATGCAAGTCCTCATCAGTCTGTTTCCAAGCCAACCACTGTGAAAGAAAGGGTTCCAGAGACACCTTTCTCCGTAGGAACAGGTTATTCTGCAAGGACTCAGCCCTGCTCCGTTAACATCAATGACCTTTCCCATAGAGTTCCAAGAGGAGGATCATGTCACGAGGTTACTTCTTGCAAAATCCTGCGTGGTCTCTCTGACACTGAATTTAATTGATGGCATGTTTGACTTTTTATGCCAATTTTTGAATTGCATTGCAGTATGAACCACACTGCTGTTGAAACCAGTCTCAGTTTCCCTCTACGTAACACCAATTGTTCGTAACATTTGTGAGACACGTGCACGTGCTCTTTCTCTCTGTCTCCACATGGCTTCAGGCAAATACCGTAACGTGTCGGATAGGTGTAACTGCTATATAACCTGCCTTAACTCTTCCAAAAGCATGCTGCATTTCTGATCTTGAAGACATTGCAAGTGAGAAATTAAAACTAGCTTGATTTAAAAATCCAATCTAATAGTGCACATGACTAATAGTACCAGACTGTAGTCACACCAAAATTCAACTGCAAGAACTACATCCATGTACAAAAGACTGACTATTGTACTATGTGAGCATCTCAGAGCATCTTTACAGTTCAGGCATACAGGAAAGCTATGTCATTAAATGAATCTGAGTAATTAAAACCATCCTTGTTGAGCGGAGTGCCCTTACAACTCTTGACTGAGTTATGCCCAGGCCCACAGGTGCCCTCCTTCCATTCACAAGCAGTGTGATTCACAAGAAAAAGCGTCTATATTTTTAAGTATATACACAAAAAAAAAAATCAACAAACCAATCTACAAGTACTTCTCTTCAAATTCTAATAGACTTGAGGCTAAAGTAGGAAAGAATCTGAGGAGAAAGTTTTGAGAGCTTAAGAGTATCAAAAAAAAACCCAAAAAAAAACAGATTGCAAAGGAAGTCATCCTTGCAAGCTTATCCGCTCTAAATAATTCAAAGATCTAAATGTTTGTCTATTCAGAACTTCATCTTTTCCTATATCCTTTTAAAATTAAAGCAGCTCTTTTTCCCATGAAACTCAGTTGAATTAAGTCAAACATTAAGACTACATTTCATTATTTTTCCTTTGCAAAGTAACGGCCAGTCGCGAGCTGACTTTATCCACCACAAGCAGGACAAGAGCTGACTGGGGAGAGATGAAGGCAGCCCTCAGAACACAATCTCTCCCATTTTGGCCTTGAATTGTACGCATTCACAGAAGACAGAAAAATAAAGTGTCTGAGGCCTGGCCAAAATGTTGCTGAATCACTCAGGTGAAATCTGAGCCAAATCCGAGAAGCTCCCGCCGTGAAGGGCTGCAAACCTTTTGTGGAGCGTGGCCCTCGCAGAGCTTGGTGACAGCAGCTAGAATTCGGTGGCAATAACCAGTCCCAGGTTCTAAACAACCCAGCGATGCCTGTGCACCTCTTGTTCCTTCTCTGAATCGATGCCAAGTTGTTTATTTTATTATCCTTTATTTCCAAGATGAAGGAAACCTACAGTCCGTACCCAGAATTAACAACATTAAAAGGAAGCGAAAAAAGCACAAGCCATTTGAATTCAGGTTTTATGCAGCATGCCAAACTAGGCTGAAGTTAAAAGTGAGAGCAGTGCACTGAGTGAATTGTAAGATTTGTTTTTATCTTTCTTATTGAACAGATTCCTGCAGTTTACTTTTTTGAGCATCTTATGGCATCTTTGGATCAGCCAACAAAGAAATTCCTTTTGGACACAGCATGTGGTCAAATGAAGATTCTGTTCAAAGTGACACGAAATCAGAAATATTGGCTATATAACAGGTATTGTCTTTTTCTAGCCCTCTGTTCTTCATTGTCAGTAGTCGCCATAACTGAAGAGACACACTCACAAAGAAGTAAGAAATGTTCAAAGTGGGCAACAGATGCTTTATTAGAAGGCAAACCTTTCTCTTTTCTCTATTCATTTTATCCTAACACCAGCAGGTTTCCAAGGGGGAGAAAAGCAGCTTTGAAGCTTTTTTTTTTTTCCTTCCAACTGCTGTATTTTTTTAAAGAGGTCCTAATTTCAAAAGCTTTAGTGAAGTCTGACTTAGTGCTTTTATTCTACAAAATATTTAATGCTTTAATAGTCGGATCACTACCAGTTCCTCTTTATATTTGCATTTTTTTCCGATTATTAATTGAACAGACAAGTCCCAGCTATTGCTACGTGCAGAATTCTCCTCCTCTGGGACCCAAGCAGTACTCCTCTTGGGTGGCATGGAGCTATGTCATACCTTTGACCTGAGCAGCCTGGGAAGAGTTCGCGGGTTTGCTCCAGTGTCCTATATGAAAACAGATTTTACTTCCACACACATACAAAACTTGTCACATTAACACCTTAAAAAGACTTACTAGAGTAGTGCGTACTCAGGCTAACCTCTTGATGGAAGTCAGTGGAGTTCTGCTCAGCCACCGAATACCGAAGTGGAACCAAAGGAAACCAGCAGCCTGATACTACGCTGGGGTAAAGCAGCCTCGTTCCGCAGAAACCCACCCGTATCCCACCTCAGCCCTCCAAATGCCAGTGTCACACGGCCAACAGAACGGGGTCCCTGGAGCTCTATTTCACACACGCCTTTCATCACACCGCTTCAGAGTTGTTCAGCATAGCGATAACATGGAAAAATAGCAGGACCAGCACATTCTTCTATTCCATGGCAATGAGCAGGGATGAATGGGCAGAAATAGGGCTTAATGCCTATTTATGAAACTCTGTAGGAGCCCCGGGGACTGGATATACATCAGCTTTGTGTATATTCTCTCCATGGAACCACACAAACTGCCGCCCAACGTGAGAGTTTTGTTTGTACCAGCAAGAGTATCAAAGCAACATTTGACTACCCAGGTCCCAGAGACATGAAAAAAGATGACATGTTAGTAAAAGACTGAATCAGCAGGGAGAATTACTAGAATATAATTTTGTGTAGCACATCCCATTTGATGTCACTCTAAAACCGCGTTGTGAATGAACATTTTAATTAGTTAACACTCAGTCAAGATACATATTCTATTCAACTACTCATCAACAACTCCATCTCAGACATTGCTCTCCATCTGAATAGCTCACCAAGTTCAAGAACATCAGAACAGGAACAGCAGCAGTAGATCAACTCTCATTTTAAGGCTACAAGGCTTAAGAAGCAACAAGAAACCAGTCTGAGAAACCAGGGACCTGTTTAACTTGCAAGGGGATTCGCTGATTCTGAATTTTGACTTCTACATCCCTACATTTCTAGTGAAGCAAGATTTACAAAATTTGCAAACAAAACTTTGGCAATCACTGATAGAATAACTGAGAGCAGGAGGGCAAGAGGAGAATGTAATCTAAGGCAGTCATTATGCAATGCACTGCGAAACATGGTGCTGAACCGCTTCTTCTAATAGTTCAGTAATTCCTCCTGCTGAAGAGGAAATAACATGGAATAAATTTTGGAAAGCAAGTCTTGAGTGACAACAAAGAAAGAAATGGTCAAGTTGCAAGAAAAATATGCAACTAATTTACCTAGAATTAAAAAAAAAATCCATAAGGGCAAATAAATTAAATCCTAGACCTAGTAAATGGAATGGGATTTTTTTTTTTTTTTTAATGGACCCCAGAAAGGTCAGTATTTAAAGAATGTTTCTGTTCTCATCTCTAAATGCACGGGCAAAACCCATATGCACATACAGAAACGGAAGGGACACAGACGACCAGAGATACCATGATGGATGAAGTTCAGCCCCCAGGCAACCACTTCATACAAGGAGATGTCCTCTAAGGATTGCTCAGGGTACCGTCCAACCTCTTACGGTTTTATCTGAAGGCTGGGGTTTGGAGGCACCCAAGTAGTAAAGCATTAGCCCTGAAATGCTAAAACTTCCAGGGAAATCATATTTGAAGGAGGACAGGGGTATTTTCATCTGCTATCCACTGCTGAGAGCGAGCTTTTAGCTCAGTACTGGGGTCTAAGATCCTGAGAAGGATAGGCCCTTGCACTTACATGTTCATCACCTATATCAAACAACCGGAACAAAAAAGAACATCTCTCATGTAAATCTCTTCAGAAAATGAACAGAAAGACCTGAAAAGGTTAAAGGCTACAGCTTTTAGAGCTTTTATTCATACCAAGGAAAAAAAGGAGGCACTGTTCAAAAGTTTTATTCTTAGGCCATTTTCAACAATTCCCTTTTAAAAATCCTACTTTTATGAGAACAGTCTTACCTTCTTCAGAAAGTTCACAGATAAAGAGTGTCTTTCTCTTTCCCTGTCCATACGTGTGTGTGTGTGTGTGTGTGTCTGAGAACAGCAGTAGGAGCGTAAATCTTTCCCTCGTTCTTTCAGTTCTCCTTACAGCAAAGCCCATCGGAAGGGTCGGGGGTCCGTCTGAGGGCTGTGACGTTTCGGACGTAAACCCTTCGCTGACAGCCCCTCTCAATCAGATTGGCACTTCAAAGATTAGAATAATTGTGATGAGATACTCAGACAGCGCTGCCCATTATATATGTATATTTAAACATATAACACACATATCACACCTGTGTGCATGCAGGTATCTCTCCACGTAAATAAATACAAACATCTAATCAAACCGTCCAGACGTCTCCACGTGTAACGACGTATACACACCCATGCTAGGCCATATTTTATTTAATTGTATCCTGAATCTTCTTCAGTGAGCTGCTGCTCTGAGAATATATATTTCAACAGAGCTTTTTGTAAAAGTAACTCAGTTATCTCAAGAGGAACGAAAAATGTACGTTCCAGGAACACCCATGGAGAAGTTGGTAGTTTTTGTGCGTTTCCCCTTCTCTGATACTATTGGCACTTTAGAATCCTTGCTATCAGGGCCCTTTGATGTCTATAACTTGGCGCCAGAAGATTTGCCCCCTGTACGTTGTGTGAACTCTAAAAGGATCGTTTAAGGAGGGCAGCTCCTGTGTAATCGCACGCTAGCCGTACTCAGAACGATTACGGCTTTCCTGACACGGGAATGACGGGTTATCAGCAGTATTGTAAGGTTTCTAGGCTAGGAAAACTGCAGTTCCTCTCTGGCTGGCAACAGCAGTTGAATCTACAGCGAGGATGAGGAAAAGGTGGGTTCACTGCTGCGTTACTGGAATTGAAGACTATTCCTTACGGCATTTACGCGGCGGTTAAATGCGCGCTCCCTCCCTTCTGTGTGCTACACCTTCCTTTGTTGTTGCACCAAAACAGACTCTGAGTCTTTCCTGTATTGAGGACTCAGTGACAAGAACACGTCAGAAATCACAACGTACGTGTCATCCAGGAAATAATAATAATCCCATCGTTATGACAAAACCTGCTCTATTTATAATAACACCTTCCAAATCAGTCATTCTCAAAAATAATATTGACTACTCTTAATCTGTATGAATATGCACAAGAGTTTTTAAAAGACAGTATTTGTGACGACTAAATGACCACCGGACCTCTACAGAGAGGGAATTTCTCTTCCAGAGTGAAAATGCCAACAGCTCTCCAGGTTCCTCTCAGATCCCAGACCCAGGGCTCTGGCAGGACATCTGCCCACCATACACGGTGGCCGTCTGACGGCACAGCTCGCTTCCACTGCCTGCTAGGCGCTCGCACCGTCCCTGGGTTTATCTTTCACCCTTTTCCAACCATTCCAGACATCAATGTTGCTTATTCTTTTTCTCTTTGTTAATATTTTGATCCTTCTCCTAAAGCTGAGATTTCACTGGAAATGTAGAAACGGAAGGAAGAGAGAGGTGGTGCCCAGAGAGGTGGTGGATGCCCCATCCCTGGAACCATTCCAGGCCAGGTTGGCCGGGGCTCTGAGCAACCTGATCTGGTTGGAGATGTCCCTGCTCCTTGCAGGGGGGTTGGACTGGGTGGGCTTTGAAGGTCCCTTCCCACCCAAACCATTCTGTGATCCTATCTTTTTTCCTCACTTTCCTTTAAATTTTGGTGATTTGCAAGCTGTCTCTAAAGTAGTATTTCCAGAACCCCCAGTCCAGAAAGCATGGACTTTTAAAATGGCATATATAGAACACTGCGATACCTGACAAACAAAATTCTTGCAGGTACCTTCTCCAGAATCTCTTGGATAACACACCCACGGGGATGACACATGATGTGTGACCCTGGTAGCGTGTAACTACTGCTGTCCACGTTCCAAGCGCTACCTGGCCAACCGCCACGTGCAGAGGTACGCAAAACCATTCAAACCCCGCACGGCTTCAGGCTCTTACCTACGGCACACGCAGACAACTGCAGTCACCATGTTTTAAAAATTGTTTAAATTTCTTTGTTGTACCGTAATAAATAAACATTACTCTTCTCATTCCAGACCTGGGTACTCTTCAGTAATTAATTTCCATAATGTTTGAACTGGAAGGAATTAGAACTCAAAAAAAGATGACTATCAATTGACTGATGAGTTTTTTTGCTGTTCTCTTCAACGTAACTTAAAGAGGAATGTTTGATCACTACCAAATTTCTGAAGGGAATACCATTTCAGTGTTAAAACTAATGAGACTAGTTTAATCTCATCCCTATAAACAAATCAGCTTAAGCCTAATGAAATCTTATTTTTGTAAATTAATGCACAAAGGAAACAGTTCAGTGTAAACAGACTTGTAGTATACATTGTTTAGAGACTATTGACTCTCGAATTAGCCTGCTTTTCAAACATTTCACGTCAAAAACATAGTCAAAATGCAAATGTAGCATAAATGGCTCTATAATAAATGCTCATTCAACATTTATTCTTTCTCAAATCATCTTTTAAAGCTCTTTCATGCTAATGTCTAGAAGATGTGACATTAGAAAAATTGCTTTGACGTGCTAAGGGGCTCCAAGATTAACAAAAAGAGAAAGAACAAGATAAAGCTTTCAAAAGACCTATTTCAGAGGAATTATTACTTCCTTTGAAAGTCTTCCAAGGTTGCAGTGCATTTAAGCTTGTTGGCATACATGTAAATGAAGGACTACAAAAGTATTCCACTAAATACAACTTGAATTAAACCTTCAGGCTCATGTTAAGGAATGAGGATAAAGGCCAGACCCTAGGCTGGCACAACTCATTTTAAATGAGTTCTTTATGCGGGGACATCAGTAAGGGAGAATTATTAAAAAAAAAAAAAAAAAAGAATAAAAATATCAATACAAGAGATTATAAAAGTAATTCCAATATAAAATGGCTTGGACTGATGGACCTTTCTGATTGAGCAACCAGCGTTGCAGAGGGCTGTATTAACGTATGAGCCACGTTGTAAATCAGAACCAGGCTCAACCACTCATTTACTCTCCTTACACAGACATCCGCCTCCTCCACCACAAAGACCTGATTTCAGAATAACTAAAAGACAATGAGGATGTGGTTATCATGAAAAAAAAAATTATTTTGACTTGTAAGACTTAAGCTGTGATTTAGCCCTCTGGACCTTTGGCATCCCAGGGAACGTTCCATGCAGTTACAGCTTCCTCTTCAAGGTTCACTGGGAGCCACCACGGAGCACAAAGTCCATTCAACTGCGGAGGTCTGTATTTGTCCAACTGGACAATAAAACCGACTGTCGACCCAATTCCACCATCTCTTTCCAGGCAGAACTATTCCAGAATTTTAGTTTAAGAACAGATTGTAGGATTAATGACAGGACTAGATTTTTTTTTTTAAAGTGTCTGATTGGGGCAGCCAATAAACACGAACACCTATCACCAAAATTCTGATCACAAAGATTCTCCCTTAGCTGCCATGTAGCCCAACTGACACCACACTCTACAAACAACTTTTTTTCACTGTAAAGTATTCTGGGTGCCTAATGACAGAGCAGGAATCAGGAATCCTAAGGTATACTCTTCTCTCCTAATTCATATTCTTGATCTGCCACAAGCTTATTTTATGACATGGCCATTGTGCATCCTCCTCTGTCTTACCACAACTTTTCAACGGGGTTCTTCACCACAATCTGTCTTCTACACATCCTTCTCATAAGGATCACAACTTTCTCTAAGCTGGCTGCTTTGGAAAAATAGTTTACTAGCATTCTAAATTTACATGAATGTTGGTAAGAATTTTAGATCAACAACATATAGCAGAATATTTAGCGATGTATCTCCAGGAAAATATGGCTTAAGAGAAACAGCTAATGGAGAGCATCAGCATTCTTTTTCTGAGGTGTCTCAAAAGTAAATGCCATTTTCATATGCCAGTCACCTGCAAAATCTCTCCAATTAGCACCGGCATTTTCTAAGCTATGCAGTCATAGCCTCATTATACACTTGCTAGCGTGAAGTCAGAGTTTGGGCAGTGTTTTGAGGGGGCTGATTGTCTTGCTAGTCACAAATGTAGATGCATTAGTAATTTAATTTATTAGTATTTAGAACTTAAAATCAGGCAATTTCTTATCAGCAAAATCAGAAATAGCAACATCTGGGCAGAAAGCTGCGCAGGCATGGAGTCAGTGATCAACTAAGTCTCCACCTAACTTAAGCTGCTAGGTTAGGAGCACAGATCTAATTGACGTGCTCAATTAAAAAAAAATAATAATAATTTTTAAAAAGTCTATCTCCAGTATTATAATGTAATTCAAACTTTGAAATATTGACTGTTGAAAGTGTTATTGTAGCTTAAAAATGGAATAATTCTTCACTACAAAATGATGTGTTCATATTGTCTTGCAGACAGCTTAAAACGGGCACAGTCATATACAAACAACAAAAAAAAAAAAAAAAACACTTCATTTTAGCCTTTAACTTTTTAATTCCCCCCAGAAATATCACCGGATATAATTAGGGAATTTTACATGCAACTCTACAGATTCCTTTTTCTTAGCTGACTTTCTCTCAAGGGACGGGAGGAAAGGTTCCCGAGATGAATGTGAGGCTGACAGCCTTTGCTTTGGTTGCACTCATATTCCACCGGAACACTGAACCTCGAAAAAAAGTGAAGTTCTTTGATGCAGTCTTCCATTTATCTGCCTGTAACACAAAATATCTGGAGCAAAACATCTTCTAAGCAGCTAGTTTCCTATACTGGGAGTTCACCTGAGACTTTGCTGAGCAGAGAATTAAAAGATATCATCTCCATAAAAATCTGCTTTGGATAGTAGCTTTGATGGGCCCAATGAATTTTGTAATAACAATTCTTATTAAAAAGTGGCCTTCTTATTCCTGAGATTTCATGCACAGTGATAAAATTACAAGGAAGCACTTTAGAAAACACCTTGTTATGCTATTCAGTCCCTGCACAGATGCAGAAACTTTTGCTCATTTAAATAGGTCCTGGACCTGGGTCGGGGCAACCCCTGGTATCAACCCAGGCTGGGGGTGAAGGCATTGAGGGCAGCCCTGCCGAGAAAGACTGGGGGTATGCGTGGGTGAGAAGCTCAACATGAGCCCGCAATGCGCCCTTGTAGCCCAGAAGGCCAAAGGCATCCTGGGCTGCATCAAGAGGAGCGTGGCCAGCAGGTCGAGGGAGGGGATTCTGCCCCTCTGCTCTGCCCTGGTGAGACCCCACCTGGAGTACTGCGTCCAGTTCTGGAGTCCCCAACATGAGAAGGACATGGACCAGTTGGAGCGGGTCCAGAGGAGGCCACGCAGATGCTGAGAGGGCTGGAGCAGCTCTGCTGTGAGGCCAGGCTGGGAGAGTTGGGGCTGTTCAGCCTGGAGAAGAGGAGGCTCCGGGGAGAGCTGAGAGCGGCTCCCAGTGCCCAAAGGGGGCTGCAGGAAAGGTGGGAGAGACTCTTCTGTAGGGCCTGGTGTGATAGAATGAGGGGTGATGGATTTAACATACAAGGAGACAGATTCAGAGTGGACATAAGGAAGAAATTTTTCCCACTGAGGGTGGTGGAGCACTGGCCCAGGTTGCCCAGAGAGGTGGTGGATGCCCCATCCCTGGCAACATTCCAGGCCAGGTTGGCCGGGGCTCTGAGCAACCTGATCTGGTTGGAGATGCCCCTGCTCCTTGCAGGGGGGTTGGACTGGGTGGGCTTTGAAGGTCCCTTCCAACCCAAACCATTCTGTGATTCTATGATGCTATGAAATAATCCTATATTATTGTGATATAAATAAAAGTGGCTGACTGATGCACAATATGTGGAGTGACAAGGGAGTCGTCCTGGCAAAGGTAACCAAATGCAATGCAATTAAATGTTCAGTAACCCACCAGCTGTATGACAAGGTTTCACACAAAGTTATTGCCGCTCAGGTGTAAGACTCCACGGAGTATAAACGGTGCCAAAAAAAAGTGGCCTCCTGCTTTTTCTATCATGTGATCTCTTCCCACACTGCATTCACTTTGTCGGGCTGGCATTCCAGAAATTCCCAGTGGAGATCAGCCCTTTTTCACCTGCCTTATCTGGCCCTTACATTTTCAGACTGGCCCCACACATCTCCAGGAGCGCTGCTGTCACCTGGCCACGCAGTCCCATCTGCGTGAGATCCCATTACCTCTGGGTTCTACACTCAGAGTTTGGCTCTCGGCAAACTGCAGCTTCGCTTTTTGCTTCGTTTTCCCTTATACTTTTCCAAAATACCTTAGTCCTGCACTAAATATTTTAGTCTGAGATGAAAACACAAGGACAGCAGCTCAGCATTACTATCAAACTGGAGTTTGCAGCTAGATGCAAAGATATGCACAGCTCAAACAGAATTTATGAGCCGTACCTACTTAGATACGAGAAGTTAGCAAAGCGTAAATTAATTCTGGCCACAACTCTTGCTGCACACTCTCAATCCAGTGCTTTTTTTTTTTTTCTGCAGCTACCATAAAAGAAGCAAGGCAACAGGCGTATTTTCATATGCTACCACCACGCATAATTAACGCCGTCGTCACGCGTCGCTCTGCTCACCACTTCAGCGCCTTTTGCTTCCGCGCTCAGCTCCTGTGCCACGAACTCTCTCCTGCGCTCCGCAGATCCAGGTGTTCCTAATTACATTGCCACATGCCAACAAATTCCTATGGCTAGTAGAGGTCAGCAGAAGGCACTTTTTCCACACACGGAGCTGTGTTATTCTTTTCTAAATCAAACAGCCCAACAGAGATGTGGTATGGGCAGCTATCCTTCACATGCCACAGCGAAATGTCTTGGAAATCAGGGCACCAGAAGCGATTTTAAGGATCACTACCCCGGCAGGAATACAACGCCCCTTAGTAGTCTGAAATTGTACTTATCTCAAGCCAAACTAAAATGAAAGTAAATACAACTATTTATTTATAAACATCACAACTATTTACAGTTCAGTCACATCACCGCTTAAAAACTAGAAAGACACACTGAAGGAAAGAAAATAATGCTTAACTAGAAGGAAAAAAAACTCTTTGCCCTCTCTGCATGTGGCTGACAAGCCATAGGTGCTCACCCACCCCCAGTCAGGGACTTGCTCTGCACCCATTCCCAGCAAAGGACTCCAGCTTAGGGAAGGATGCCTGCTTTTATACCCACATAACTACTCAGGGGAGACTTCTTCAAATTTAAACATCTGTCTGATGTTTCCCTGCAAATAAAGTCCAGGAAACTTCATCTGTTCAGGAGACTCTTCTGACCTTCTCTTCCTGGATGAGCAACCACCTTCACAGCTCCTGTGCCTAGAGATCTTGTGTAAGAATAATTAACCCACAGAAGAATAAAAGACACTCTCCCATTAGATAAAGCACTATAAAAATCTGTGTGAAATATTTCCATATTTACCTGAACACTTCATACATATTTGAAAACTGACAACTACGCTTTAATAAAAAAAAATCTCCAGGTGACTGAGATATAACTCAACATTTGATCTCAATTGGGGTGAAGGATAAGACAATATTTTGGCATAATAAAGGCCTGAGACCATTGACCTCAGTTCAGTTTTGATGGGAACTACAACATCCTTCAAGTGGCTAACTAAACAAATATAATCACTGCAGCAGGAGCAGATACGTATGACAAATTTCTGACCTGTCAGTCATAAACGCAACACAGGGTCAAATCTCTCAATTGTGACTGTTTCAGAGAACAGGCTCCGTAGCACAACGGCAGTATGTCTCAGGGTTAGGCCAGGGTTCTCTCACATCTCTCGCCATCTCATCACAGACGTTATCCTAGAGCTCCGGGTAGCTGCAGCCAGAACAGCAGCTTCACAGAAGGAAGCCAAGCAATGTTTCAAAGAATTAACTCAGGCTATGCAAAGAAAATTCTGAAACGCCCTCATCTTACTACTCTTAGAAAATGTGAGTTACAGAGCAATATATCCTTTAATGCAGTTGTCCTCAAATCCCCTGCCAGCCTTCAGAATAATAAGAATTTTGTCAGTGTTACTTGACAGAAGTGAAAAATTCTCTCACTTCTACGTCTCCACAAGATATCTCGTTTGCTGAGAGAACAGGCTGGTTTTTAAAAAACAACCTCCATCAACTTTCCTCCTTCAATTTGATCACTGGGGGTTTTGCCATGCTCCATCCCGATGCCTTGCGTCACCGGGCTAGAACCAGCCAGTGCTGATGGCCAAGGCTCAGACAACCGTGCTGCGAGGAACAGCCGCCCTGAAGGTGACGCCGTTAAGGAACATTTCTCACAAAAACACAGAGAATCAAATTCCTGACTTAGCTAACAGATTTCCCAACCACTGTTATCCTCTCTGGATTGTACCATATCTGCAACGCATCGAATAAAAAAATAAAATCAAAATAAGCATAATTGTTCTGCACTTATGTTTTGTCAGGCTTTGGTTTAGGGCTGTGACAGTCTTTGTACGTACCAACCAGATGCCTTCCTCTCTGCTTCAATTTAGCAAGAGTTGACGTGTCTGCAAACTTAAACAGTTATCCTCAAAGAATCCTTGCAATTAGCAAACATATGATGCTACTGTGAACTGCAAATCATTTGACTGTAAAATAATTCACATTTGTGACTATTAAGGTAGAAATGCTCCACAAAAAAAATGCTTAGGGAAATAAATCTTTTAAATAGAAAGCAATTCAAATCTGAAAAAAAACCATACTCTGCACTATGATTTAGAGAAGTTAGTCTTTCACGCTTCCAAATTCTATTTCTGGGATACACAAACACGGTTCTGGGGGATAACATCTAGCTGCTTAGTACCAAGAGTGCCATAATCACGTCTTTATTTCTCAGACTGACGCATACTGTGCTTTCATCTGTGGGTGCTACCTATTTTTCCCAATTAGCAGTTTGAAAGGGGATGCCAGAGGTTTGTAATGCAGAGGGAATGCTTTTTTCTCCTCTCCGCCTGTTCCAAGTGTCCTGTTGACTCGCGGGAACCTTTGAAGTCGCTCTGTGGCTCTGCCCCTTGAATCACAATCGCATAAGAATGAGTAACAGCGTTTATACATTTGGCTCTTATTTCCCCTGCTTCCTGAAGTAGGCAGTTATGTTTCCATTATAAAATATTCTCTGTCCACCCGTCACGATAGTCACAGAAAAATTAAAACCTGAGAACTTCTTAATTAAAACATAATTAGGCTGCGTGTAGTATAAAACCTCCTTCTATCTATATAGAAGCAAACTCATCCTTAAGCAAAGAATCTGATTAACGGACTGGCACCCTCCCGATGCAGAAGCAGAAGCACGCTAAGGGCGGCAGGCGTCCTGTGGGATGCCACGCAAGCGCGGCTCCCCACCTCTCACCATCGAGGCACACAGCTCGCTGTTCGCCTGCCCCGTCTGTGGAACCACGGCCCAGCCCTGGTTGGAAGGGACCTCGAGAGATGGCCTGCTCCAACACTTCTCTGAATAGCCGCAGTGTCTCTCTCGACAGAGAGCATTTTCTTCTAGACTTTCTTGCTGGCACAAGCAGGTCTGGTTTAGATGAGGGATAGATGATGTTAATTAAAAGCAGCGACGTTCTGCTAAATGCAGAGATTCCCCTTCCATTAGCCAGTATGATCAGAGGGCTGGAGCAGCTCTGCTGTGAGGCCAGGCTGGGAGAGCTGGGGCTGTTCAGCCTGGAGAAGAGGAGGCTCCGGGGAGAGCTGAGAGCGGCTCCCAGTGCCCAAAGGGGGCTGCAGGGAAGAGAAACTCTTCTGTAGGGCCTGTTGTGATAGGATGAGGGGGAATGGTTCTAAAATAGAAGAAAGCAAACTCAGGCTGGACATAAGGAAGAAATTTTTTTACACTGAGGGTGGTGGAACAGTGTCCCAGGTTGCCCAGAGAGGCGGTGGATGTCCCATCCCTGGAACCATTCCAGGCCAGGTTGGCCGGGGCTCTGAGCAACCTGATGTGGTTGGAGATGTCCCTGCTCCTGGCAGGGGGGTTGGACTGGGTGGGCTTTGAAGCTCCCTTCCAACCCAAACCATTCTGTGATTCATCAGGCTGCTCGTTTCAAGCAGAAGTTGCAATGGCTGGTCCAAGACTGGAAGGACTGGTATCTCATAGCTGCCCAACAGCCGATTCAGAACTAAACAAACCAAGATGGACAGCTGTATTGATCGCAAGAATCGTGTAGTTGACTGTCTCAGAAAAGACACTAACTAGTAGCTTCATTAGAAGAGGTTAGAGAACTTTTTAATTCACCTTTCCTCTTGGAGTCCCAGATGAGGAGTGGCAAAAATTCCCCCTGCTGCACTGTGTGCCAGAAGAATTCCCAGCCTACACGCGCTGTCTGGCAGGTACCACAAGCTCTAGTAAATGCTTTCAGAGACCCACCTGGTAACACTGTTCAGACACAGTTCCTGTGGCTCAGTTTGCTTTATTTTCTGAGAACTGGTGCAGAAATCTCATTTTCTAGTAACATTTAAATATGGCTTTTGCCTACCTCAAGTATTTTCTGACTAAAACTTCTTCCTCAGGCAACTGTTATATTTTAGTCCTAACTGAAAATATGGCAAGACCCTTAGGAATGGGGATCTGCTTTACTTTTAAGGCTTGGAACTTCAAACTCTGCTGTGCACAACAGTTACACCATCCACAGTTTACAGCCCTGGCTAGAGCTGTTTATCCTATTTTGTGACTAAGACAAAATGAACTGGGCAGAAAAGTGCAAACTCCTTCAGCCTAAGAGTGAGCAGGGGTATACACTGGTGTCTTGTTTGCATTAAATTATCATTTTGTCTTTTTACAAACCCCACAGTATCATAAATCAACGGGCACCATGACATGGTGGCTCGGAGAAAGCTGCGCGCACCTTCCCTCACTGGACTCACAGCTTTATTTTAAAGTATTGCTGGAATCAGGTTTATATAGTTTGTATGCAAGGAAGAACAGCCCAAACCAAAGAAATACAGAAATTATATGCTACAAAAAATATTTGTGGATCATTTTTTCCAACAGTTTTTAAAAGAAAAAAAAAAAAAAAAAAAGGGATGGCACAAGCTCAGCAAGAAAAAAAATAGAGAAAACTGAGGTTTCCATTGGTACATAATAAGGAA
>WHYT01014503.1:81576-100661 GCA_009806455.1 Tetrax tetrax | reverse complement strand
CATTTTCCATGTGTTGAGGCTTCAGTGAACACCATATAGAGGGGTACAAATTGATCTCTCTCTCAGCACATCCATCCTCATTTTTTTTTTTTTTTTAATTATCTTTGGACCTAGTTCCTCTATTTGTTATAAGTTGTTCCACAGCATTTCTTGCAGAACAGTATGGATAAAAGTTGAGTAGTATGATCACTTTTTTCTTTTTCATAAAATGCTTTATCTCTGATAGTGTGATGTGTTAATAACACAGTTTGTCGAACATCTTTGTGTATATAGAATATAGAATAAAATAAATGCAAATTCTTTGGGCATTGAAATGCTGCCTAAGCAGACAATTTCTCTTAAATTGTAACAGGAATGCATCAATTTGAGGGCTGATTTTAACATTATTTTTCCTAAGTATAGAAATGGTTTTGAAAGGATGAATTTCATTTCATTTTGAGCATAATACAAATATCTCAAGAACTGAGTGGAACTGATATTCAATAAATTCTGGAAACTTAATGTAATATATGCACATGCAACTTTATTAAGCTATGTCTTGACTATGTGCTTTTTTTCTGTCAAAGCAGTTTGACTCAGAGTACATATAGAATTTCTGAGAATAGGAATAATTTGACTGACATGTCCTTTATTTAAAGATGTTATTTTTGCTGAACCAGTAGTTTCATAATCTAGTTATCAATATTCTTGAAATGACGACAGTTACCAGCAAGTTGCTAAGTGACTATAAGTTTGCGTAAGGAGTAGTACTGGAAGGAAAAGGGATAGACTGCCCACTTGTAATGTTTCTAGTATAAAATTAAGAATTTTTATCTAACTTTTCCAGGTTTGTTCTTTGACACTGACGTGGCTGCAGCTTGTATAGAAATTAGTTTTGTCTTACTGGGTAGTAACTACCAAAAGATATGTTAGAAAAACGCTTGAATCATAATGTAGCTGACTGCAGGATTACCTTTCCACAAGGAATGCTATTTCCGTATTACCCAAAACGTCGGCCAGGAAATGGAAGCAGGATCCTTGAGGTACAGACAACAGGGAGTCTCAAGGGACAACTGATGTCATGCTGAGCAAGCTGTGCACAGTATGGTGTGCAGCCTTCATCATGAGAAGGGTGCAGCTGTGCAACTGCTCTGCTCACATCCACTGTGTGGCCAGATCTTTAAGTGCAGCATCACCAGCCACAAGAGAGCAAAGCTCAGAACTTCTGGGGCACCTTTTTCATAGATTTGGTGACTTAGCTAATGGTGTTCCTAGCTATTTTATTGAAATTGAACATGAATTAAGGGAGTAGTGAGTGTAAAGTAGTCTGCTACAAAGAAAATAATTCACTGGGAGTGATGTCTGCAGAACATCCAAAATGTGACTACGCAAGGCATCAAGATAATATTTCTGGATATTTCAGGATCTGTGGGATTTTCTTCACCGCTATAATACAGTGTGAAAAGAACAAACAATAGAAGTAATGAATGAGCTTACATTCCCTTTGGTGTTGACCATAATGATTTGAACAAGCAGACTGAGGTGTGTAAAAAGAGATTGATTTACTAAACTAATATATGTTGATACATGCAAACCCCATGTTGGTAGGATCTAGAATCTGGAGGGGGTCATAGTATTCAAGCAGTAAAAGGTGATTCTTACAGACATCTGGTGTACTTTGAAAGCAAATGCTGAGTGATATAATGGGTGCTATCCCTTTCCACCTATGCACCTTTGGATTCTTTTGTTGCTTTGAAATGCAGAGGATATTCTAAAATGACTTTGTCGTCTTCCCCCTGTCTTTTGTGGTGTACCAGTAAGTGCTTGATGTACAGTTGATAATGGTATTCATAACTTCTAAAGAATTTAATGTTGTTTGTTTCCAGGTTCAATGTGTTAGTTGTTTGATATGTACTGTCCAAGGAATTTATTGAGGTGCCAGGAAGCATAATCCAGGCAAGAGTGAGTAGAGATAAGAGAGAAGAGCTATACTTTTGTCTGCAGCCAGTGTATCCTGGTGACAGTACAGCTAATCCATAAAATTAGATGGATACGACCATATCCAGTTCAGCCAAGTCTTATTTTATACCTGATATACAATGTCTGCATTTGTTCAGAACGTCATTAAAGTTATTGCACAGTTGGTTACGTGTCTGTTGTGCCCAACCATCTGTTGGATTCTGTTTGAAATTGGTTATTAGTATTCCACAGGTGTGCTAACAGGGATAATCACGGGGTTTTTTTTACATAAGACACTTGTTTTTATTGTTCTAGGAAACTTTAACCTCTTATTCATATAAATGTTTTGATGCAGTCCAGATCAGCAGAAGTTTACATTTTCCCAGCAGTAATTCCTAGTCCCATGAATACTGGAATGCTCTGCCCCCAAATACTTGGGTATTCAGTGTACTCTGATGCGCTGTCTGGAAAATCTTCCTTTGAAGACTGAAAGGTGGTTATCCTGTAAGGTCTTGCTATTCTGATTCCTATTTGGCTATAATTTCAGAACTATTTACTTTCAGTCACAGATTATATAGAAACACTAGAAAACCAAACCCCAAGCCCTAAATCCTGTTATCCGGAACCTCCATCTGTGATAACAAACAATACTATGTCTGTGGTCCCATAATGTTAAATTATTCATCATCAAGATCTCTTATGTAATCTGTAACCTCAGTCTGCAGATTAGCATTGTTTTATCATAATACAGAAATAAATTTTAATAATTTCCTGCTCATGCAGTGCTGTATTTTTTAACTCTACAGGATCACACTCTTGGCTGTGTCTCATCTGTATTATGTATTCTACAGGATCTCTGCTGGTAACATTTGTGTAAGCTTTCAAGATGCAACTGCTTCTTATGTTATTAAGTCCTTTTCATTATATATTCTTTACAGAAGGATAAAATAGGTTAAATAACAATGGCAAAACAACTTACTGCAGTCTGGGGCTATACAGCTGCAATTTGTGTAGTATTGTGCAGTATATGCTATATTCAATTTTAAATATTAATATACCAAGGGTACACTATAAATTTGCTGTATGATTTCTAAAATTAAACTTCAATCTGAGCTTCATAGGATGGTGGAATAAATCAGTAGAAGGTTGAGATTCCTATTAAAGCTAACTGATTAGCGTACTATATTGGCAAAAGAAAGCCCTCAGAGTGATATTAGTCTGAGGACAATGCTGATAGGTACAGTATGAAATTCTAATTTAAAAATCAACCATTAGAAAGTGTAAATATCTTTCCTACTAGATATTAGGATTTATTATTTGTTCATGGAAAATATTCTAAACAAAAGAGCCACCTCCTTGCAAAACCCTACCTATAATACTGTGCATTTTCTAGTCTTGAGATACAACCCTTTCTGAGAATTGTTCAGCATAAAACTTGTTTGCACTGCTGATGTAGAAGGCAAAGGAACTACAGGAACTTTAAGTAGATATTGAGATGGTTGATTTTTCTTTTTTTCTCCAACAGCTACAAGTTGGGGGGGGGGAGGGGCAGGAGAAAGTAACTTAGCCAAGTATCAGTTTGTTTGTATTCCAGGTACTTTGAACTGGGCGATGTCATTCCAGGCCATGGGCTTTTCAATCCATGTTTATTTGCTCCCTTGAGAGAAGTGTATGCAACTCCGATAGCTCTTTATCTTTCTCAGTGAAGGAGTACTTGAGTGAGATTTTTGTGGTATTGGGAGGGGACTCCAGGCAGTCTTAAGCAGAATTCCTGTGTTTCTCCATGTGATTTCCAGAAAAATATGTATGAAGGTGCACACATTGCAAGTCCTGCAGTGTGTTATATGAATTGCAAGTCCACGATCAGTGTACACACTGTACAGGTGTTTCTTGGAGCCCTGGTACATTATTCAGTCTCGTAGTCTCACCCGAACAACAAATTGTGAGGGAAACGTCATGGAAGTCTTCAAAGTCTTCAGCTTATATTTAGGAAAGACTTCCAGGTGGAAAGCAAGGACAGTGTGTATGGGGAAATATGAATATAGGGCAGGTCTGGTTCTTAGGTTTGTTTTATTTTCAGCTTTCTGGAAGTGATTGGCTTTGTGAACAAAATGTTGAAATAATAGCCTCGTTTGATAATATTAAAATATTTGATCTGCAATAGATGACAGATGCTTATGTAAAATTTTTTAAAAGCTTGTTTTATACTCTTATATTTTATTTTAGGATTTGGGACCAAGTGCAAATTGGGCTGGATTATTGTGTTTTAATTAAAATGCTTTATCTTGTCTTACTCCAATTTGTAATCAAATGCATGTAGTGGATCCTCTTTCTGCATGTGTGAAACACAGTATCTTATACAGCTTCATAAAGCCATGTTTTCCCATTCCTGTCTGAACAGGAGTATCCCTAGCAATGACCCACGGCATTGATACAGTTACATACTGAACTATTTACACTTTTTTATAGCTGTAATGATTTAGGTGAGTTTGGTAATTGTCCTGGTTTTGGCATGGATGGAGTTAATTTTTTTCCTCTCAGTAGCTGGTATGTTTTGGATTTCGTGTGTGAAGACGACCATCACAGAAATATATCCAGAAGTTCTTATTGTTCTAATGGTTTTAAGACTTTAATTACCCATTTCATTTTGTTACGGCCAAGTCCTAACTGGCAGTGTTGCCGTGGGAGTGTGTACTTTAATGCTCTGTTGTTAGTGCTTTTGTTAAGGAGAGTAGTTTCTGGCTGATCTAGCAGTAAAAAAATAGATTAGATGTTATACCTATACAACAATCACATACTATTTATTTTAATGATAGCACATTGTTGTTATATTGGTGGGTGAATTGGAAAGTGAATAGAGTCCTACGGCACTAAGGGTTATTCAGCAATTGCATTTTTTAAAATAAATTAAGTTCTTTTAGGAAGTGTGCTTGATGATAGCTACCAAATGGACTATTTGCTGAAATAAATAGCCCTCTCTTTTAATCTTATATGCTAAGTCATAATTTCAGGTAAAGTCATTGGATGAAATATTTAAATGAATTAAATGCTGTAAGATATAGCTCAAGTCATATATATACTAGGTTGAAAAGTGTAATAGGAAACACAGGTCAATAAACCATTTTAAACTAGTCAGTATGGTCTATTCTCTTCGTGTAAGTGAATTACTGTGGTTTAATTTTTGACAATTTCATGGCTTCTTTCTCAAGTGGCACAATTCTGGTTGTTTTTACTTTTCTTTCTTGAAATAATTTGAACCAAACATTAAATCAACAGGAAGGCAATAGCTCAAACCAGAACTTAAAAAACATAGAAGAAACCCAATCTATAATCTCTCTAGTCTCACCTCTCCTGTAGCATAGGTCATAGAATACTGCCCAGCAAATTGAAGTTGAATTGGTATTTAGTCAGCTCTTATTCAGTGTAATGGGGGACTGACACAGTCCAGGTTGTGGAAGATAAGGAATTAGCTCAATAATATACTGTGGGATATATCAGAAACAAACAAACAAAAATCAACCCCAAAACAAAAACAAAACACAACCCCCCCCCCCCCCAAAAAAAAAAAAACCAAAAAACCCCACAAAACAAAAAACAGAAAACAACAGGTCTGAAAGGAGACTGCAAAGCAAGTGCTTCAACATAAGTCTTCACTCTTAACGTTTTGCTGACAGTTTTGGAAGCTGCCATTCTCTCCCTCTCCGATGGCACTGCAGTTTGTGCAGTCGTACACTGACCCAGGTCAGGAACTGATTCAACTGAAAAATATTTTTCTTTTCCTGTGTTCATTTTCAGCCTACTCACTTCACAGTCTGGCTCTTTCTGCGACTATGAAATCCACAGCATGGGGCATAGTGGAAGCCAAGGCGATGGGAGGAGGTAGCTGGCAGCAATACGTGATTTAAGCCGTAGAGGTACTAAGCTTCTGATCATAGTCTAGGTTCTCTCTGCACTGCAGCTCTTGTTTGGTGCTGGCACAAATCCTGAACAAACCAATACCATGTGTTTGTGCAAAGCTGTATTTGAGTTTAGTGAGATCAAATGAGATATTCATAAATGAGTTATGCATTTATTAAAAGTAAAATTAACATACTGTGTGTAAATAATCAAAAAGAGAACAAAGTGAAATTCATAAAGCTGAAATATTATGCAGAGGCTTTCCTAAGCAGTAGTAATTAATGTTACCTTAATATGTACTTCAAATGAGGACAGGCTGAGAGAGTTGGGGCTGTTCAGCCTGGAGAAGAGGAGGCTCCAGGGAGACCTGATAGCGGTCTTCCAGTACCTCAAGGGGGCCTACAAGAAAGATGGGGAGCGGCTGTTCGGTAGGGCCTATTGTGACAGGACAAGGGGTAATGGTTTTAAAATACAGGGAGGTAGATTTAGATTGGATATTAGGAAAAAAATTTTTAGTGAGTTGTAGAGCACTGGAACAGGTTGCCGAGAGAGGTGGTGGATGCCCCATCCCTGGAAACGTTCAAGGCCAGGCTGGATGAGGCTCTGAGCAACCTGATCTAGTCAGGGATGTCCCTGCTTCTTGCAGGGGGGTTGGACTAGGTGACCTTTGGAGGTTCCTTCCAACTCTTAACCATTTTATGATTCTATGATTCTATGAAATGTGCATTTTATCCAAAGACGAGAACAGTAGTTTGCATAGCCTCCCCCTCAGTCACGTATGCTAGGATATGTGTTCAGAGGAAACTAAGGGGCACAGCAACCCTTTACATGAAGGAGATGTTAGAAAACTACTCAGTGTTCTCAGCCACAGAATGGCAGCTCACAACCCAAATAAGTGTTCCAGCTTGGTCACCCAGGCCTCTGTAAGATGACTGTTTGTGTTCCGTTGTAGAGATGGTATCTGTTTTACAGGCATTTATCCCTATCAGATTTATGTGCAATGTATGATTTATTTCCTCAGACTATTGTTCTTTGTTTGCCACTGACTGAAGACTTAGTAAGTATCAATATAATAGATGGTCTCAAGTCATCATTTTTATATTTATTGCAGTGAATCAACTAACTTAATGTTATATTAATTGCAAAAGGAGCTGTATAATATCTCCATCCTCATCTTTCTCAGAAGAAATGTTGTTTCTGATTGGCAGTATCTAGTAAGTTGGAGAGAGTATATGGCATTATTATTTTTCCTGTCACATTCTAATCCTTGTATCTCATGGTGAGATATAAGTAAAGAACTGTTTCCTCCTTAAGCAAAAGTATTGCATCAGATATCATCCCTTTTCCTGGGTTTTTATGCAAGTATGATGCTAATGTGTGTGTGCTCTGTGGATAAGAAAGCAAGTTATGTACCTTGAAGGTCTTTTATTACTGCACAGATGACCTTTCTTCAAGGTCTGTTTAAAATGAAATTAATAGCTCTTATGTCTGGATAATTTGACAAACACTGAAGGGTGGAAGTTTCTGCCCCTTTTTTAGATCACTCTTTAAATGCCTAATGTGTGTGGGTGATGTAGCTGTGAAACATCACTTGGCTGATGATGCATTTCATCTCTTCTCTAAGAGAAATTGATGTGGTTCAATTATTTGCTTCAAACTAATTTGTTCCTAATTATTTTCTTACAACCTTGCTGGTCATATTCAATACCTTTTATTCTAGGAATGGTCTGGCCTAACTCAGCACATAAAATACAACTGAATCAGACATCTCTTTAAAGTATAATTAAAAACAAGAAGCCTTACTGTTCCCATAGTATTTTCAGTAATCTTTGAGCATTTGTAAACTATTGGGAAGCTTCTTTAACCAATCTGTTCATCCGTACTGTACTTGGTGTTATGCTTCATGCTGTTGAGTTTAACTAGGGGGAGTGAGATATTAAGATAAAACCCTTTGAATGGGATGGGGCTGCTCTGCTCCCTTCCCCAGTAATTTTAGTCCTTGCATCCTTTCAGTCTGAATGCTTTTGTTTTCTTTCCCTGATGTTGTAGTTTCTATAGCTATTCTGGATCACATTAAACTTCTTGTGTTGGCAGTCTTTGCAATTATACCATATTCAGTAAATCTTTGACAAGGCTAAATTGACTTTTGAAGAGCCTTTTGAAGGCCTCATTACCATCATTTTCTGTCCTGACATGCTAATAGGAGCATATCCCTGCACTTCCAGCAGTGCCAAAGAATTAAGTACTTGAATACCTGTCCTTATGCAGTATAAATTTTCTAGGATAGTGCTAATTTCTTTTAGTTTCAAATAGCATATTCTTCACAGCTGTGGAAACTAGGAGCTGGGATACAGATGTATTTGCTTAAGAGCTGTTAAACGAACTGATGCAGCAATTTAGTGCTTGTACATAGCTCTCTCTAGCTGGCAAAAACTTTTTTAGGTTGATAGGTAATCTTGTGGATTTAAGGTTCTGGATCATGCAAGAGCAAACCATTTCAGTATTCTCAGGTTTGGGAAAAGGATGGAAAGGTTCAGTGATTGTCCCTCACCATGGGAGATTTTGCAAGTAAGCGTTATAAACAGCTGTTGCAATAGTTATGCAGGCCAGATAATAGGCACTAATTACTGCATCCCAGTGATCCCCAGATATTCTGATGTCCCATTTATTGTTTCATCAACAGAGACTGAGTTCTAGAAGAAAAGTTGTTGCTCTTTGAAAAGCCAGTGATGGGAAAAAGTGCCAGGCAGGGAACAACTTGAACAGGAATGCTGCTGTGGTTTCTAATTTTAACTCTTGATTTCTCAAATGGTGATGTGAAAATATGGAAGGGAGGAAATTAAACCCCTTAAAGTGAGGGATCCTATTTCTTAATCTTTTATTTATTTATTTCAGGGGAGAAGCAAAGTAACTTTGGTTTTAGTAGTGTCTTACCTAGCAGCAGAATGCTGTTCTGAGCGAACATAAACTGAAATGGTAATGTTTGCAACAGGTCACTAACCAGGAATAATTACTAGATGGAAAACGTAATGGAAACAGACATCTTTGAAGCAATATAACATTTCTCGTTAAGAGAATTAGCTTGCAGGGTGGGGTGTTCCCCTACCCTTTCCCCCTCCTCCTGCTTTTAAGGTGGCTGTGCTTAACTGCTGCTATTAATGTGTACTTACGTAATTAAGCTCATGAATGCTGGTGAATTTTTAAAACTTGTGTTTCTAGGAGATTTCTGTGGTGTAATTTTCTCTTAAATTTCACTCGGAAGGAGCTTAAATAATATAATGGTGTTATTCCTACTTTTTTCTTTTCCATTTTCATTTTTTACAAAGGCTTGGGACTCTGAAATTTCCAAACAATTTGCCAGCCTAGTTTCAGTGGGAGGCAGGGTCAGACCTGCAGGAATTAGGGTAACTGTTAACAATATGCTGTTATTGTAAATTCTTTGAAGTTAAGAAAGTAAATCTATGGTTTGAAGCAAACCCTGTGTATTTTTATGTTAAACTGAAAACTAAACTTAAATGCTCAGAGAACTTTTTTAAATACCAAGGCTTTTGCACTTTTGTTTCAAACACTTTTTACATTTCAATTCTGTTACCAGCTTGTAACACATCTGAAATTTAAATTTATTTACTCAACAGATTCTACAATGTAAAATAAAGGTTTGGTGAATAGGGTATGTGTTTGCAGGGACTGATCTGTGAAAATTAATATTTTTTATTTTTACTGCTTCTGTGGAAAAACAGTGATTTTTTTTTTTTTTTTTTTTTTTTTTTTTTTTCTTCTCCCTCCTCCCCATAATGGAAATTCTTTAGCAACAATTCAGTCTAACTGTTTTCACTGCAAATGGATTTAAGTACTGTGTCTGATTTTTCTAGAAGGAAAAGGTATGGAAGCACAGCATACCTTCTTGGTGGGTGAAGGAGGACAGAGATAGAAGCCAGCTATAGACGTACCATGTTTGACATGCTTTGAATTGCTATCTCCTCAAAATGTGTGTTTATCTCGGGGAAGGAACACATTAATGTTATTCATTATTTAGAGCTTTTTTTTGTGTAAAAATTGATACCTAGCATTAGAGAACCAACCACAAATGTAAACCACAATAGTAAAATAGGTCTTGATAGTATATAGCAAGTTCTTACAGGCTGAGCAAATCAAAGTAGTTACTTATTATTGAATCAGGACACAGTTTGACAATGCATGTTGAAATGTTCCTCAGTTTATACAGCCAACTGAAATATTAGCCTTAGGCCACTTGTATAAGGTATAAGACCGTGGCTTGGAACAGTTTTCCTCCTGAAACATCAGCTAAAGTTGTGAAGCTCTGATACGGTTATCTCTTGATGACTGGGCATGGCTGGCTGTGAAATGGCACGGAAGAGAGCTGTTAAGGGAAAATAGATTGTGCCAAAACTTCTTGTCATGTTCTCACTTTATTTTGACTTAAGAAGCTTGTCATGTCACTGTCTCAGGGCTCTGATAGGAAAGGGAAGTGTTACAAACCTGAACTCTGCAGACAGCAGTGGCACGTAATACAAACGTGCAGTTCAGTTAAGTATTGAGGAACAGTGATATATGGGCTGCAATCTTGAATTTCCCAGCACCACTTCCTGAAACCGCGTATAGCTGAGCCCAGTAAAGTAAACAACCTTTGATTCAAAATGAAAGAGACTTTCACTTGCTTATACCAGTACACTTCAGACTTTTGCAGAATTCTTTTCACTGCTCAGCATCTTGCTTTATCCATTTTGAGTCCTTTAAGAACTTCACGGAAGGCAGCCGAGAAATAATTCTCACAGTATCTTTTTGTTTCCCCTCAAAGTCAACTAAGCATTCAGTAACTTGCAAAGAAACATACAATTCAACAGGTTTGGATTTTATTCTATAGTGGATTTTGATTGAATAGCTTAGTGCTTGTCTGTAAGGAAGAGTTAGTTTGTCTATGACTGATCAGTCTAACAGCAATACTGAGAAGAATCCATCTAGCCCCATTTCATTTCTACAATGAAATTATGTAGTATTACTAATAAGAGGTGAAGAAAGTAGTGACAATTTATTTTGTTGCTATCTGTTGGAAAGACTATTTTTAGACTGTTGGAAGAGTCTAACAAACTGGAAGAGAAAAATCATTAACTAAAAACATTTGTACACTTAGAAGTATCTCAAGTATAGAGATACACAACAAAGAAGCATAGAACATGGTAAAATCTGCAAATATCTTCTAAAATACATTTTTAATTTATGTAGCACAATCAGAAATACTTCATAGAATGTCTTAGTGAGACACTTTACAACTTTTGAACAATGTTCAGAATTTACTTTCTGAATTGTCAAAACTGAATACAAGTACATATGCTGCAGTGATACTCATTCACTTCGTCAATGCATCACTCAGGACAGTTCCTTTATTTTGTTTTTCTACAGCTATTAATAATTTAACAAATGCTACTGCATCTTTATAATTTTTATAAAATAATTTTATATTTGACTTTATTTTTAAAAGGCAAGCTATTGTCTTTGAAGGAGAACATGGCTAATTATTGGTCTCTCTAGCTACTACTATAAGAGTTTAAAGTGCTTAAGACTTTCAGCAAGCTTTGAAATAATTTTATTTCACATAGGGTAAAGCCTTAAGGAAACTGAAAAAGCTATGGAGTTATTACTGCCACTGCTGTAGTTTAGGTTCAAGGCCATTCTGTTTACATCTTAAATAACAAATTTCCATGTAGTTTCAAGCCCTTGAGAAATACATTGATACATTTAAACTAAGCAATTTACAACAAGGCCAGCAGATGTATTTTTTTCTTTGCGCCATTTAAGTGCTTTTAGCACTGAGTATTTATGGATGGCTCTAACAGGGTAATTACAGGATTGCCTTCATAGACTAGGTAGCAGACAAGCCAACACTGATGGTGATTGTTTGCTCTAAGCTATGCTGTGGGAACAAGCTATTAAGAGCAAATTTACAAGCAATGAGGCTTAGAATAATAGAATATATTAATACTGTGTATTAGAGAACAGGAGAATCAAGCAAATGCTCTGCTATGCATACAATATCAGATTAGACATAGGAGTTTCCTTTCAGGGTGGGAATTGTCTGATTTAGGGGCATGTAAAGCTGAGAATAAGACAGAAGCTCTAAAAAGTAATAACCAAGCTAAAAAAAATGTTTAAAAAAGCAAATACAAATACAAAAATGCATATAACTTGCATAGTAAGAAATGTCATACAAGGAAAGTAGGAATTGGTTAGTTATATGTTGAAATTCCAGTTCTTAGTCCGGATATTTGGAGACTCTTCTGTTTCTTGGTCTGAATTCAAACTTGAATGGGGAGAAGTAGAGGAATGAGTAATTTGGCAGAAATATTGTGGGTTTTTTCTCTTAGTTAATCCCTCACTTTAAAGTGCTTGCAGTTTTTACAGAGTAGTCAGCACACTAAAAATGACTGTGGCGTAAATGTTGAGAATATAGAATTTAATCAGAAGAAAAATGCTGACCAACTAGGAAGACAGTTAAGTTGAATAATAAATTATTTCTGAGTAATAGGTATATAATTTTTATGTATTTTTAGAGTGCATTCAAGCTTTCACTATAAGCTTATGTAAACATTACTTAAATTGAAATTTGCAAATCAAATTTCATCTGTAAATCTGCTCAGTGCTGGGTCCTTAAACACTACATTTGACATTACATAATTGGTCTGATTTTGTCAGGCCCTGAGCTTTCAATAATTAAGTAATGCTAAAGTAGAATGTTGGTGAGGGTAAAAATTTTGTATTATATAAAACTGACTTCAAAAGACAGAAGATCTCTAGCTCACTGTTTTGCATTACAACAGTAAATCGATGTATTGATGCTTGTAATTGAATTTATAAATCCTCAAGTAAATCTAATTATCGCTGAGTTATCAAATGAGAACACAGTCACGTAGAAGGGTAGCACAACTTTCAATGCTCTGCCTTTCTGTCCTTGCAGGCAGATAGGGTAATTTGGGTTGGAGAGGTGGACTGCGAGGTGACGGGAAGAGCTGGGAGGACCACAGGGCTCAAAGGTGTGATTCTGTCTCCCAGATGTTCAGAGTCGAACCAGCCAGCTGCCAGTGGCGTGGTGCAGAGATGAAACCTGGAGCTGATCCTAGTTCATGTCCTTGTGTATGACCAGGAGAATGGGACGTGCTATGCTTCCCTCAGGTTTGCAGGTGATAACAAGTTGGAGTGGAGTAGTCAATACACGGGGAGGGAGATAAGACTTTTAATAAGCTGACTCTAGACAGGGGAATGAGATGACAGGAACTTCATGACATTTCACCAAGACATATATGAAGTCCTGCACCTGGGCTAGAGTAATCCACTCCTTGGGCTGGGAGCTTGCCAGTTAGGTCAGGAGCAGCCTGGTGGGAAAGACAGACTGGACGGGGATCAGTAGACCACCCTTGCAGCAATGAAGACAAACTGTATTGAGCTCCATTAGCAGGAGCGTAGCCTGCAGATCAGCGGGAGTGATTATTCTCCTCTGCTGAGCATATGGGACCGCATCTGGAAACCTGTTTTCAGCCTCCGGGTGCAAGGCATGTACTGTTAAACTTCAGAGTCTAGCACAAGTCAAGTAAAGGTTTTAGGAAGCTGTCACATATGACAGGAGGAGAGGCTGAGGAAACTGGTTTTGTTTAGAAAAGATCAAAAGAGAAGGCTAGAGGGGATCTAATTGCAGCCTTTCACTCCCTAAATGTTTCATGGTCCTAAAAGAGGTAGAACTAGATTCCTCTTAGATGTATATGGTAGAAAACTAGGAGGCAAAGGTGACAAGTCAAATTGGGGAAATCCCAGTTGGTTAAAAGAAAAAAAAAATAGTCACTATGGGAAAGTGAAGTTATGCACTTAGTTTTATTATGTTTTGCCGTTAAGCAACCTCAGTGAATGTTAATGCTTTCCCTGCTTCGAACAGGGGTTTAACTAGATGACCTTGAGAGGTCTGTTCCAATTCTGTGACTGAGTTGTATAAATGAGCAGACAGCAGCAGAGGAACTCCAGTGTGTTTAGACAAAGTAATTGCGGTCCCTTGTGAAATCACAAATGTTTGGGGAATCTGAGTGCTGTGTACAACAGGAGCTTCTTTAAAGCTTCATAATGGAATTGAAACAAGCAAAAAAAAAAAAAAAAAGTTTTTGGAGGAAGAGGAAGCTATTAAATCTAGGTTAAATCTCCTTGTGAACATGCTGGGTGTTTCCCAAGGCTGTCACTCATATCAGTGGACACTGCCCCCCTGGAGATTGAATTTGGAGATATTTTAGTCCTGGATTAACTTTGCTTTTAATGACAAGTACATTACAAAGAACTAGGATGCTGGTAAATGCAAGGCATTTAGTGAGAAAGGGAAGCTTCTATCAAGATAAAACTAAACTGATTTTATCCTTGCTCCTAGTAAGTAAGTCCAAAAGTATCACTACCCAGTCATAAGTTTGTTGATTGTATTTTCCAAAATTTAGCAGTGAAGTGAGACGAGATTGTAACAATATCATGCTGTGAGGGAAATTGAATTAGATTTTAACCTTCTCAGGTTAAACTCCCTCATGAGGAAATTCCACAGGGAAGTCTTATTTATTAAAGTTTGTATTTGAAGCTTACTCTACTTTTCAGTGATATCTGTCTGTATTAGTTCTTGGTTGGACATAGTTTTAATTGGCATGTTTCTGTACCTTAGCATGGAATGGGAGGAGCTAATTTGTTATGCTTTATGTTAAGTATTGCAACAGGTGTATGAAAGTGAACTATCCATTATCTTATTACTTCTGCAGCAAGCATGCAGAGCATTCTTGCTAGATTGCTGTAGACACAAAAGTAAGTAGTCTCATTTAGGGACTCCCATTTTAAAGAAGTCAGAATAATTATTTTAATCTGGTCTTGTTTAATTCTTCTGGTGTCTGGCTGGAAGATGTTCTTCCCATATCAAGCATGTTTCCAGAGAGTTTCTTGTAAAACATGTAGTGTGGTATATGTTATCCACCCTGTTACCTCCCATGGACTGCAAAGGAGAGAAAAAATTGGTCATGAGGCAATAAAAGTCATGAGACGAGGAAGCTGTAATGTCAGACTCCAGTTTGTGCATCTCTTTAGAGGTGGTTGAATTTGGAAATCATAACTTCAAATAGAAAACCCACCAGAATTTGTTGCGGGTTTTTCACGTCTTAACAATCTTGCCAGGTGCCAAATTTGCCTGATCGTATGCTGGTCTGCACCTCATTTCTTACCATAGAGAAGCTATAAATCAGTCAGAGGAACTAACTACATGGAGATTTAATGAGCAGTTCATCCATTTTAAAATAAATCCTTCTTGTTGCATTGTGCAATGAATACGTGGTGACAACAGTAGGAACAAATCAGCAGGGTGTTACAGTGGTGCGTGTAGTATCAGTTCTTTTTATGTTCAGACACTGTGTAATGAGACATAGGGTGAAATGCAGATGCTGGAATGTTTTTCAGCATTTCTTCATACTCAGATTTTTCTTAGCTTCCCCTCCAGTTTAAAGTGATCCTATTGTATTTCTCCTGGCTTGGGGAAGTATTTCTCCTCCAGATACTACCATGGATTAGGGCTTTTTTGCACTATTATAACATCTTATTTTCCTCTCCTGCTATGTGAATTTTTGTGGAAATAACTCCTTTTTAATTAGCTTGCAGTAGTACTAATGTCCTCTGTACGACCACCCACCAAGACAGCAAGTAGCTCCACTCCATTATAGTTCTCATATCTCATACCAACAATCACAGCATGACTGTGAGCACACCTGCTAGCACAAGTTCAAAGTATTGAGTGTCCTAATTGTATAACTTTTGCTAGATAGTGAGACTATTCAAAATATTTAAGATTCTTGATTTTTGTGATCTATACTTTCTTCATGTTTCACACCTGTTCTTTGGTTTCTTTATTTTTTTTTTTCTTTTTAACCTTTTAGGATCTTTCAGACTGTTGTATTTGTCTACTTCAAAGTATCTTTAGTTTTAATTTTTGAAGTTAGAGGAAAAATCAGGATCTGAGGAGCCATTTTTTTTCCTTCCATCTGGTTTTAATTTGGCTATAAATATAAATGTATTACTCATATACACAGTTTGCAAAAGAAAATTGTTTTTTCCATCTCAAAGACAGATATAAGTGTACTGTGTTTGGGAACACTATGGATATTGCTTTAAAGAAAATACTTTCCTCTGTGTATGAAGTTTCCTTTAGCTTATCCTTTGTGTACTGTCAGTTCATTTATATTTCACTGACTGTTTTCTGGTAGGAAATTAATCCAATTCAGTCATGCAAAACACACACTTCCAGCCAAATAATTCATAGTTAACTATTTGGACAGATAAAATCCTATGGTTCAGATAGTTTTTAAAAAAGGCAAACAGTAGTGCTTTTAACGGATATGGTTTTATTTCCAATTTGGTGGGTTTTTGTTGTTTTGTTTTGCAAAGCAGATGCATGAGCTAGATGTTAACAGTTTTGGTGCATTTTATACTTTTCTGAGGAAGAGGTTTTGTCTTTTTCTGTTCTTCTGTTAAGGGTACCACAGCAGACCAAGCTTAGATGAGATAGTATTCAAGCACTAATCTGCTGATGTTTTTCAAACCAGGCATTAGTATGCATTCCCTGTCCATAGAGCTTAACTGAGAGGACTTGAGTCATTAGCTCAATTGGCCCTGTGTAGGGATGATTAATAACCCTTCAAAAAGCCAACTCAGTTCATAAAACATGGATGTTGGTGTCTTCTTATGCGGCTCTTGAGGTGTACGCTTCACTAATTATCTCTTGATTCTGTCATTCAACCTCTAAAAAAGCCAAGGTCTTGTATTTTAGTCTATGTATTGGAAGTGTTGACAATTGTGCCTATTTTCTTGCCCTGGGAAGGAGAAGGACTTCTGTGGTTGTATCTTATTGGAGAAGGGAGAGGGTGACTGGTTTTAATCTTTCAGAAAAAAATAACATATCAGTAAAATCTAGACAGTATCAAAACTGTATTTGGCAGTTGAGTGCATACTATAGCACTTGGGTGCTGTACTACTGAATGCCTCCTATTTGTCTTAAATTGAATGGTGAGCATAAAAATCACTTTTTGAAACTTCTGACTTCATTTTTTAATCAATTATTTGAGTTTTTATTTAACTTATTTACAATGTCAGTGAGCTTTTTACTTTTGAAGGTCTGTATTTTAATGATTCTTTTTTTTTGCTTTTGTTTTTTGGTTTGTTTGGGGGATTTATGGTTTGATGATAAATGGTACATGGTAGGGGGAAATTGGAATGTACATCTGCAGTATCTTCTGTTGTTGGCATTTACAGATGATGAACAAAATTAGTGCAGTCTATACAGACTAAATAACACTTTAGTATTGACCTGGGACCCAAAGTTAAACTTTAAAATGTTTCCAAACTACAATCTCATTTCTCTTTTGACTTCACTTCATATTTCAGCTATACCTTTAGGTCTGGTCTTTTAATGTGTTACTTAATGTGTCAAAAAATTATTTCCTGGTCTTTGGGTCTGTTAATTTTCCTTCTCTGCTCCATATCCATTTTGGTAGGATCACAGTGCTTAGAAGGCTTTAGTGGGTGTCTATTAACCTGAAAAGTACTTTCGTTACAAGCTAGGCTAAAGAAAAGAAAATAGTTGTGGGTCGTTGTTTGGTTTTGATTAGGGTTTTTTGTCTAGGTTTCTTGTTTGGGGTTTTTTGGAGGTTGTTTTTTTTTTGGTTTGGTTTGTTTTGCGTGTTTTTTTCCTCACAAAGTACGAAGCAACATAGTGACAGTAGAATGTAAAATACAAAAGTATAAAAGACGTTGTTTTACTCTGTTTAGGTGGGTTTAGTACTTTTACCAGTCGGCTATTTCCTGTGTCCTGTTTTTCTTTGGAAACAGTTGTCTTCTCAGGCAGGTCAAACATAGACACATGCCAACTGAACTACTGGCAAACTCTTACTTTGCTGAGAAGCAAACTGATTGCTGTTGGATGTAGAATGTGAAAATATTAATGTGAAATGTACTCACATTGTGTGGTTTTTAATGACCCTATTTGATAGCAATGTAAAGGAAATTATGGTCCTAATGCTTAGTAAACACATTGCCTCGTGGTCATTGCAATTACTGGAAACAGTTTTTTTCAGTTTTAACTAATAACATGTCTCTAAGGTGGTAACAAGTTTTTCTTTTGGGGGAGTGTTGGTGTGGAGTATCAACAGTTGTTTTTGTTTGGTTTTATGAAGTGTAATGAAAAGGATGTTGTCCTTCATAATAGCACAGTACAGTGTGTATGGTATCGTAGAAAAATAAGACCGGTGTACAGACTGTCAGCTGCAAAGGCCTCTTGCTGTCAGGATCTATAACGTGCAAAGAAGTAAAGTTAAGCTTCTCATTTTTTGTGCTCTAAAAAAAATTCATGAAGAAAATTCTTTTTACAGCACGGGCAGTGTAGATCATTTTTCGGAGGAAAAATTTTCACAAAGCAAAAGCTACTATAAGCAGTAAAATGTTACTGAAAATTCTCCATTAGCATAGTAAATCATTAAAAGGGTTGTAAGATACTGTATTTGTATTTAAGATGTGTAAGAGTTCTATTTCTAGATTTTTAGGCATTTTTATGTCTATAAGGTATCAATTTTTCCTCATTAAGCATGAGTCATCAATTGTACCTCAAACCTGTTTCCAAGTTTTTCTTTGGTTTGAAATTTCATGTGTTAAGTAATAGCCAGGGGCACATTCAGGTTAGGTTTTCATAGCTTCACTGCTGAGAGATTAAATCTGAAGCCAAATTTCATTTGATTGCGTTATGACTAAAGGAGAAGAGACAGTCTTCCACATTACTGGGAAGAACATTTGGGACCTGGTGGCGCGCACTTGAGATGTTTAGTCTCACCTTTGTACACATGCCCACATGCAAACATAATGAGGAAGGTAGTTTAGTTAGACATTCCCAAATGCTGCATGGTAAATAATAAGATAAACTGTATTATCTACATCTTTTTAGTTGTGTTTTTCTGCCTGGAAATTACCTACTTCAGTGAACCCCTTAGGAAATGGAAATAGCAGATTGACTGAATACCAGTTTGATCACCTGCTGCTCATTATGCTATACCATATTAAATAACGTAGATTTAATGCGTAGATTTAATCTAGCACATTTAATGACCCTGCTGAAAACCTTTTAAATCAGTAAAATGCTTGATGAACAGAACTGCAAATAATTTCTCTGAGGTTTCTTGTAACTAGTTATA
>WHYT01014503.1:55937-81556 GCA_009806455.1 Tetrax tetrax | reverse complement strand
TTGGGGGAGTGTTGGTGTGGAGTATCAACAGTTGTTTTTGTTTGGTTTTATGAAGTGTAATGAAAAGGATGTTGTCCTTCATAATAGCACAGTACAGTGTGTATGGTATCGTAGAAAAATAAGACCAGTGTACAGACTGTCAGCTGCAAAGGCCTCTTGCTGTCAGGATCTATAACGTGCAAAGAAGTAAAGTTAAGCTTCTCATTTTTTGTGCTCTAAAAAAAATTCATGAAGAAAATTCTTTTTACAGCACGGGCAGTATAGATCATTTTTCGGAGGAAAAATTTTCACAAAGCAAAAGCTACTATAAACAGTAAAATGTTACTGAAAATTCTCCATTAGCATAGTAAATCATTAAAAGGGTTGTAAGATACTGTATTTGTATTTAAGATGTGTAAGAGTTCTATTTCTAGATTTTTAGGCATTTTTATGTCTATAAGGTATCAATTTTTCCTCATTAAGTATGAGTCATCAATTGTACCTCAAACCTGTTTCCAGGTTTTTCTTTGGTTTGAAATTTCATGTGTTAAGTAGTAGCCAGGGGCACATTCAGGTTAGGTTTTCATAGCTTCACTGCTGAGAGATTAAATCTGAAGCCAAATTTCATTTAATTGAGTTATGACTAAAGGAGAAGAGACAGTCTTCCACATTACTGGGAAGAACATTTGGGACCTATAAGGACTATCTGGAGTATATTTCTGTGAGAAGTATGACTATGAAATAACAGTAATTAATTCTGTAACATAGAATCATAGAATGGTTAGAGTTGGAAGGGACCTTCAAAAGTCATCTAGTCCAACCCCCCTGCAAGAAGCAGGGACCTCCCTGACTAGATCAGGTTGCTCAGAGCCTCATCCAGCCTGGCCTTGAACGTTTCCAGGGATGGAGCTATACATTTTAAGATACACAAATTAACTGGCCTCCTTCAAATGGAAGAGGATGCAAACTGAAAAAAAAACAGCTAGTGAGAAAAAAAGCTGGTGGCGCGCACTTGAGATGTTTAGTCTCACCTTTGTACACATGCCCACATGCAAACATAATGAGGAAGGTAGTTTAGTTAGACATTCCCAAATGCTGCATGGTAAATAATAAGATAAACTGTATTATCTACATCTTTTTAGTTGTGTTTTTCTGCCTGGAAATTATCTACTTCAGTGAACCCCTTAGGAAATGGAAATAGCAGATTGACTGAATACCAGTTTGATCACCTGCTGCTCATTATGCTATACCATATTAAATAATGTAGATTTAATGCGTAGATTTAATCTAGCACATTTAATGACCCTGCTGAAAACCTTTTAAATCAGTAAAATGCTTGATGAACAGAACTGCAAATAATTTCTCTGAGGTTTCTTGTAACTAGTTATAGGGAAGCACAAATACAGACACTTGAAAAATGTCTTGTAACTGACTTGCTGAGAGAGTTCATGGAAGAAAGCTGGAGAAGGCCACACATCCGCCACAGCAGCTTTTGGCTTTTCTAAGAACATACTGGGTATTTCTGTAGTATGCATTTTACTGTGATATCTTGTATCTATTATTTTAGATATTGAGCTTTTGTTCAATTGAGCAGTCTGAGAATGTGCCTTTTCAAAATACATTTTAAAAATATTTGGTTAAGTACATCATCATAAATCACTTCTACATGTGACTTTGGAAAGTTAGCCTCGTATGTGAAGTTTTGAAGACGTGACTCAGGTAAACTTCCAATTTACAGAGGTGGTCTTCACCTTAAGCTTGTGCTATAGTCTAGGATATGGAAGCTGTTAGGGGACAGCTGAAGGATTTCCCTACTTCCCTAATTGCATATCAAAGTGAGACCTACCTGTGCACAATTCTCTCCTACCACAAAATGTGCTCTGATGGATCTTTCTTTGGTGGAGTACCTTTTAAAATTACTGTTCAAGGAGGTGTATGTCACTCCTTGATTGCTGTGGCCTCGTTCAAGGGGAGTAATTAAGTTGGAGAAATAAAAGACAAAAAATATTTGCTGACGGTGTTTGTGTTTTCCTCTCTCTGACTGTTAAGCCTGTTTGTTTTACTCTCTACAAGAAAGTTTTATGAGTTTCTGGGTTTTTTTTTTCTTCTTTAGAGGCCAAGAAAGCTCCATGGTTTGATATGGTAGACTTGTCCTTGGTAAAGAAAGACAACTGGTGCTTTTGAGAGTTTTCCCAAAGAACAGTAAATATGAGAAAACTATCATTTAAGTCAAATTTTCAGTCCTGCCTTTGCAAGATTGTGCAATGGCAGATGAGAGTAGTTTTCTTCTAATAAAACTATTTGAGTTAAAAAAAGCACACTTTACAGGGGTGCTCTGAGATTCAATGCTTTGCAGAGGACTTTGGTAATAGGAATAGTAGTAATAACTCAGATACTGAGTATTTACTCTTTAGTTTCTGATCTAGTCCCTTAAAGTGAAATCTTATGTGTTAATAAAAGGAATTGTATGCTGAATTTTGTATGTCAGATAACTTAAGATACTACATATAGTAACTGAATGCTGTCTGCACCATGGCACCTTCAATAAAATCTAGTCCACCGCAGGTGAGAAGTTTGTAACGCAGAATATAGAATGAAAACTTTTCTTGCAGTGCAAACATGTTTCTACAGAGTCTAATGAGGGATATATTCCTACTGGATATGTTTAATCTGTGACATACCTAGCATCCAAAGATTAAGAAGAATGAGTAGCTGTTTACAAAATGGGCAAAATCTGTGAAGCGAAGATACTCAGATTCAATAATGTGTTCAACACTTGAGAAATTATGTATCTTTACACAGTTGAAGTATATTGCCAAAGGTCTTTCTGCATTTGTTTTGCTTTTCTGAGGATACTGATCCAATTAATCAGCAATTGATAGTTGCTATGTTTAAAAAAAAAAACAACAAAAAAAGAGCCGTTCATATGGTCCTGCAGACTAGTTCACCAGTTCAGGTACAATAGTGCTGCGCTGTAATCCTGGAGTTCTGAAAATTATTTCTCATAATGTCAAGTACACATTTGCTTTGCTGTTAATTTCAGTAAGTGTTATGAAGTAACCATTTCAAATTATGCTTGAATATATGTTTAATATAAACTGTCTATGTATTAACAAATACACAAGAGTTCCAGAGTTTGTTGTGGGGGCTTTTTTTGTTTGTTTCCATACCAGTAGTAGAAGGCTGCCTTTCCTCAGTTCATACCATAAATACTCTTATTTCACTCTCTCTTTACAACCTTTTAGTGTGATAACAGAAGATATGTACATCGTCTGATTCACTGACCTACTCTTGTAGGTTTTGAGTAGCTAATAATTTCTTTCCCACAAAAATCACACTGCTTTAATGAGTGTGCCATCAGCGAGAACAGGATCATGTGGATTATTTTGGAGAGTGCAGAGAGGGAGAGGGGAATTGAATTAGACTTTTTTTTCTTTCCCCCTGTTTTTACTGTTTAAAGAGAAAAGGAACCAAAATATAACTATTTATTGCATAAGTGGTCTGCTATGTTTTTGGTTTTTTTTTTTTAATGTTTATTTTTCCAGCTTTTTTTAGATTTGTAACCAAATGTTCAGTGTTTGTCGCTCTCATTCTTCTGGTGTTGTCTATGGCTGTTTGCTCTTGGTTTATTGTGATAGGGCCTTTTGATGTCAGTCTGTATATAAGTATATATAGTATAGTATAGAATTATATATAGTAAAAGTACCAAAGTACAGGTATACTAGTTTCTAGACACTTTATCTTGTTCATGAAGTGAAACAAGCTTAGTGGGTATCTGCAATAAATCAGTAGCTGAAAGGAAAAAAGCCAATTGGAGAAATGCTATCATTGTACACATTTAAAATAGAGCAGGAAAATAAAGCATAGTGGAAAAGGATGGAGGGTAGATCCACAACCTAAGTGCTGGATCCCAGTTCAGCAAGACACTTCTGTAAAATTGGATATTTTTAGCACTTTTTAAGTTAGTCTTGTTAGGGTCTCAATTTCACTTGGTTTTGAAATCACTATTCACATTCTTAATGATTTTAAAATTTTACATATTACTGACATGTTACCTTCCATCTCATGTTCTCAAGCACTTTGCAAACTGGATTGGCTTAAAAATAAGTGGAGGTGACTTCTGACCCTGAAATGCTGTTGTTGACCAGCACATGGAAATAATAGTGAACATTCTGGCAAGAGACCATACTGTGTCTCTTCAGGTAATTGAAGCTGTAGGGAGTATTTGTGAAGGTTTAAGAAAATTTCTGTTTATTTTGTAGATTATGTCAAGAATACTTCTTGGTTGATGCCATTGAAAAAAGAGGACTTAGTGTGCGAAAGCAACTATTGAAAACCCTTGGTTGCAGATGTGCAGAGAATTCATTTCCCAAAGCACTTTGGGCTTTGGAAAGGTGACAAGGATGCTGTCTGCTCAGCTGCCCATAAAACACTGCACAGATTTCTGTCTCGTGGAGGTTTTAGATCTTACCTCTAAACTGTATTGGTAGTGTTTAATATGTAAATTTTTTAAGATTGGTGTCAAAAATTAATTTGTTGCATTCACACTTAAAAGCAGTTAAAAAATTGGGGGGCAAGATTGCATTTCATAAGTCTGTTCATACATATGTGAAATAAAACTGCTGGCTGTATTACCACTGGATACATAGGATAGAGATGAGACCTGCTGATACGTCAAAATTCCTCACATAACATGAGCATTCTCCTAGATCTAATAATAGTAGTACTGGTAGTCTTATTTTTGCGAACTTAAATAGAGTTCAAAATATTCAGAATATACATACTTTAGAGATTATTTTTTTTTCCTCCTACTTTTACATCTCAGGCGAAGTGCTACCTGAAATGTATATGTTGCTTATTGAATTTAATTTTAGTTGACTGCAGAAAATCATTCAGACAGGAAAAAAAAAAAACAAGTCAGCATGTAAAAACTTCATAGTAATTATTACACTTCCAGTGGTAAGATGGAAGAAAGACTGGGTATCTGACTTCTGCTGAGTAAACATGTTGTGGGTTATATACTGTGAAAAGAGTACTTTAGAGGCTGAGATAGTGTTTTGTGGTGGTGTTGAATGGGCAGGATTTAAATAACTGACTTCAGTTAAAATAATGTGTGATGATAACTTGGGATTGCAGCAGTTGGCCCATTTGTTTTTTTTCTGCTTGGCCTCTCCTATAGTCACCCCCTGTACTTCCCCACAGATGTGTTTCTGGATTTTTTTTTTTTGTTGTTTTGGTTTGGTTTGTGTGTGAGTTTGAGTTTGGTTTTTAATTTCTGAGTAATCTGAAGTGGTTAAAGTCTACCAGCCTTTTTTAGTTGCTTATGTTGGGACACGGATGTTATCATGCTGCATGTGAAAGTGGAGGTTTTTGTAGAATTGTATCCATCTGAGTGATAAGAATATGGAATAATTTGCCCACTGCCCTTCTGACTTAGGCCATTGTATAGCAAAAGCTAGGGATTTTGCATTGAACAGATGTAATAGAGTCCTTTCTGGAATCTACTATGTACAAAGTATTTTCTTTAGTAACAGTCTCATCTGCTATGTTTTAGGTCCTTGATTCAGTATAAAATTAAGAAAAGAGTACAATTTTATAAGTCACTTTTTTAAAAGCACCTGTAAACACTCTACCCTGTTATAATAGGGTCTCTTAGACTGTAGGATCATAAAAGTCATTGGCCAATTTGTTCCAGAACCTGAAGCCTGTCAAGTTGTCTAAGCAAACTTATAAATGGAGAACTATTTCTTAATACTGTACTTTTTGTGTGAGTTACTGAGTAATGAATTTGAACTTTAATTTTCCAGAGCCTCTTCCTGCCCTCAGGACACTTGCTGTGAAGTTCAAACATTGTTTTCAGGCTGCTGAGGTAATTCCTAGTGTACTCTCTACATGCGGATGCACATCTGTTAACTTGTATGGGAATTACGCCAAATTCCACTTACTAAGAGTAGAAGTACTTTCATGGTATTGATTTTAACTGGTTCTCCATAGTTGCAAGCACTGAAGTGACCAGAGTGTGATAAAAGGAGTATCTCGAGCCACCCACACAGATATTCACTGTGGCCTTCCTCTTGAGCCTTGATTTTTAAACTAGATTGAAGTGGGATTTTCTGAAGTATGTGTAAATGCTTACAAGGCTATTTAAAGTATCCTGTTCAGCAAAGTCTGTGTAGGATGCTGCCTCCTTTTAAGGAAAAGAGAGCTAAGATGATTGAAGCTGTAGATGATCCAGACTAATAAAGAAGGGCACATGCTGTGGTGAGCTGAAATTCTCAGTCACCAGATAGTTTTCAGTTAAGAGGTGAGACTCTACCATTCCTGGACAAGGTGAAATACTAATATGAAATGCTCTAGGCCAGGATCAGCAGGAGCCCTGCTCTGGTTGAGAGGTCCCTGATGAAGACTTTGGTCCCTGGGTTGTGAGGAAGTCATCCCTCTTCCCTGGGAGCTGACTGGATTACCTATTACCTTCCCTGCAGCAACAGTGCTTTGGTAGATCTGTCAGAGCACCGTCCCGTCCTCTCAACTAGATCTTAATTTAAAATGTATACATAACTCAAATTTGCCATATTTGACTGAAAATATATCAAGAATCTTCAAATGTGGCTGACTATCTGTATGCAGGAAAAAGGAGGTGGGAAAAGTTTGAAAGTTGGCTACTTTACAATATGGAGTAGTAAAAGACAATTCAAACAAAACCTGGAAGTTTAGTCGTCATTCTGGAAGTGAATATGTGTTTAATAAGATTCCCTTCCAAATATTTGCAATTAAGGAGAAGCTTTCTCTCTGACTATAAAATGAAGTCTGCCATTCTTTCCACTGTTAACTGCATTTGTCTATGTAACTGTATATAATATAAAAAGTATTTGCTTTGGTATCAATACCTTAAACTATATTGCTGTAGTACAGGAAGAATAACTTAAACAGGCTATTAATTTATAATTGCAGTACTTCTATCTGTCTAGCTCTAAAAATTTGATAGGAATGAGAAATGTGTCTGTCAAGAACCTATAAAGACTGTAATGCATATGGTATGATATAGGCTTAAAGTGTTTGAATAGGCATAAAAACTACTTTTTAGGATATGTATTTACATGGTTCTGTGGAAGTAAATATAACAGAAAAATAGGTGCAAAACTGAAAGGCAATGCACTCAGCCTTTAAGCAGCAATTTGTTATTAGTGCACTCAATTGTATGTTTGGAAAACATACAGGCTCTCATTTCAGTCTTATAGCACTTTATGATGTCTTACACATAGAAAAACAAAAGTTAGTTCATTGCAACCCAAAGCAATTTTTGTATGTGTGTGGGTTTTTTTGTGGTTTTATTTGTTTGTTTAATTTGAAGACACTAGAAAACTATTTTGTCTAGACTTTCATTTTGGAAAGAATTTCCAATCTGAATTTCCAGGGTAACTGATATTTTTACTATTTGATTTTTGTTTTACTGTTCAGCAGATAAAGATAACTTGTATGTAGAAATAAAAAAATATTACTTAACTGTATTTTGAACAACGTATGAATAAACTTTAATTAAAAGATACATATTTCATAAATTTTTATCTGAAAAGCAGTGAGAGTGAGGCTGACAACTTGACAGTGATGTTGTAGATGCTTATTTAAGCTGACAGATGATGCAAATTGTTATTTGAACTATTGGGAAGGGCCCTCTGAAAAACAGTATGTGTGTAGACTTAGGAATAGTTTGCCTCTGTTTTATCTGAAAGCTTCCCTTTTCTTCATATTCCAATTAATGCTGTGCCTAAGGAAACAGAAGGAATTAATTTTGAGTTAAACCACTGTGTATTTAGGGCTATTGACATTCCTTTGTCCTGTTTGGTGAGTGGAGAAGGTGAGAACTGTACAACTTCTCCCTGCTTTCAGCTCCTTAGATCTCAGATGGTGAAGGAAGGAAAGAGGAAATATGCGCAAAAGTAGGAAATCATAGAATAGTTTGAGTTGGAAGGGACCTGTAAAGGTCATCTAGTCCAGCCTCCCTGCAAGGAGCAGAGACATCTCCAACTGGAAGAAACACAGTTCTGAGAAGTCAAGCCTCAACTTATCAGCCATTTTGACACCTGGCAAGCCTTGACCAGCAAGTGGGGATTTAAACTTGGTGGTAACGTTAAGTCTGGATTTTTCTTAGCACTGTCTTCTCAGAGCATCTCTTTATATTATAGATACCTGAAGTTAAGAACCATGGCAGTTTGAAGGCTGCAGGAGATAGCAGTTGGACAACCACAGTGGGAAGGCTCAAAGTTCTAGAATTAATTTAAACTCCTCATTAAGTCAGTGTTTAGTTGAAACTGCTGTGAGAAAACAGTAAATACTACGAGTTTTGATGTTCAAATTCTAAGCTGGAGTTGATAGACAGAAAAGCTCACAACCATCATGTGAAGCAGACTGGAAGTAGTTTTCCTGCAATCCACATGATACAATAAGACAGTTTCACGTATCTGGTCCTTATTCTTTAATACCTAAATAGGTCAGAATGTACCAATTTGCTCCATCTTACTTAATCCTCAGCTTCATTTGTCTGATTTTTGCAAAGATGCTTTGGGAAATTCTGAAGTTGCTTGCCAGGACCATACTTTGCTTATAGGACCATCTGCCTTGAACAGTAGTAGCTTGAACTACCTTGGAGCATTGCAGAACAGCAATAATAAAAGCTTCTACTATCATAAGCTTTGAGGGATGTGTTTAGTGTCCTTTCACATGCCTAGTCCCCATTTCCTCACTCTGGGAAGAAAACAGGGAGAGTATGGTTTTGACATGTGGGCAAAACCAATTGTAAGGTTGTTCTTGTGACAGAAAGGAGAGCTCTTCATGTTAGAGGAATAGAGATAAATCTTCCTTTCTTGACTTCTGCTTTGGAATGATGTACGTAACAATAGCAAATATGGGTCAGTTATTGTAGATACCTTGTTGTTGTCTTTTCTTTGAGCCTTTGTACTTTGACATTTGCAAGAAAGAAATCTGTCTTGAGTTTCCTCAGACTTCTGAAGCATTTCCACAAGTTACTCATTCTGTGTCCTCTGAGTAGAAAAACTCAAACGTGTTGCAGAAAGGAGTAGCAATTGGACAAAGAAACCAAAAAGTCACTATTTTTTCGGAAACCACAGATCATCAGCCTAACTGGTAGCCATAGATTACTAGGATTGTGTGACTCTCAGAATTTTAGGCAATGAGCTTTTGCAAGTTTATTAAATAGTTGTTTGCTTGGTGGCTGGGAGTGAAGGGCCTTGTGGAATCAGAATTAGGTTTAATTCTGGATGGAAAAGACAACTTTTCAATATGGTACTCTGGAGAACTGAAAAGTATAGAGGAGTGATTATCTCTGTAACAGTCTGTTCATAACCTACTTTTTTTTTTTCCATAAAAACTGGCTTGAAAAAGAATGCATTTCTACCACAATACCTAATTTTATCTATTTCCTAACAAAATCTGTGTCAGATATTAAGTAATATTTTAATTAAAACATGCTACTGCTTTTAAATTTGCTTTGTTTATTCTGACTGAACCAAAAGCTGTTTAGGAAACTCCTGGCTGTTTTTAGTCTTAGTCTCACTGTGAAAAGAGCAGTTTTGCTTTAGGGCAGTGCTTCTACAAGAAGGTAGGAATGATTAAATTCTGGATACAATGACCATGAAATCACATCACCCTGCTATGGTATTGAGTTCAACTTTTTCTTCACCAAAGAGGTCTTTTTTTTTTTTTTTTTTTTTTAAGGCATTAGGCTGTCTTGAATGCATTCTAAAGATTTTTGTCATCATTAGTTATTAACAGTCAGTTTGATGAACTTTGTATCATTGGTTATTTGTGAGTTGAGGGATGAGCATCCACTGTACAGGATTTGACATACACATAGATTATGCTGATCTGACATTAAATTGATGAATACTTTTGGATTGAACTACAGATAGCTAGTGCCTTCAGTAGACTTCTACAGGCCAACTCAGGAGTGAGTCTGTCTGTCACTTTCACAAATGAAATAATTTCATAGAGGAAGGTAACTTTTTGAGTGATCTTACTTCATTTGCACTATTTTTTTTTTGCACCTCAAGAGCTAATGACAGAACAGTAATAAAAGTTAAGGCTGCTTAATTTATTAATCTGTTCAGTGCCTAGATTTAAAAAAAAAAAAATCTTATAATGTGAACAGTTGCAGGAGTCGCTGCCTGCTTAAAGACTTTGTTCTTTCTGATTATTTCCTTCAGTAGTTGTTTCAGTCATTCAGCACTTTAGAAATGCACTGCAATATGACCAGAAATTTTGAGGCAATCATGCCGTTTGTCGTAAGATTCCTGATTACCTAGAGTTAGCGTTATTGAATACAGAGATCCAAATTTAGAGAACATCTGAAAAAAACACAGCTATCGAGAATCAAGACTTCAAGAACAGATGTTGCTTTGTAAATATGCTTTTCAAATTTGATAAAATAAGTTCATAATGTGGTGGTTTAAAGCTTTCAGACTGTTTCTCAAGGACAATTATTTTGGGATAGGTATTAAGGGAATTAACTATTTTGTATCATTTTATCTTTTCCATTCAAATAAAGGTACTTTAGAAGGCTGAAAAAATTAAAATCTATTCCAGGCTGCAGATGAGATTAAGCTGGACTGTGACTTTAGTCTCCCTTAGCTTTCTGTGTGAAGAGCTGTATTGATTTGCTTCTTAGGATGTTAGACATGCATGTGGTACTGGATTCTAGCTGAGGTCTGAAATGCAAATATGTTTGTTTCCATGTGTTCCAAATGATGAGAACAGTGACTTTCCTGATTCTGTCACAGCATTCTCTAAAGCTGATTCTGATCTGAGTATTTCTGCCCTGTATTCTCTGATCTGCTTTTGAAACAAAGCATTTCACTTAAATGCATGGGTTTCAAAATTTAACAACCTCTTTGAAACTTAGTACTGTAACTTTTATTTACGATGCAAAATGGTTAACAATGTCTTCAGTCCCAGAAGAAATAGTGCTGTTTGTGACTCAGCAACTTTTGGTTACATCTTAATCTAGTGTTTAAAAAAAAAACAAAACCAAAACTCACAATGTCTTCCATCATAAATTGCTGTAACTGACTCCTCACACATTCTTTCTTACTTTACAATAACTGTATGTTCTTTTTTAAACAAAAACAAAACTATTTTATTTGCATCTGATGACACAAAGAAATACCATATGGACCTACTGTATTGATGGGTTCCAAATACGTGTGCTTTGTCCATGCTAGTATAGCTTCATGTTTTGAAGGCATAGTGTTAAGTTGTGTTACAACACAAACCCAAGCAATGCAAATAAAAAAAACCCACCAAGCCTTGAAGAATAACTTATATATTGTCTCTGATTTTATTAAGGTAGATAATGATTGTGTAAGATTTTAGCAAATACATCTGAATGACTTGTCAGAGAGGGAATGTGGCCAGGAGCATGTAATTGCTTCCAATTTTCTTCAGATTTAAGAAAAGACTTTTACACATTTGCAAGGTAACACCAACTCAGTGGCTTGTGTGGAAGTGCTCTAGATTACAGAGCAACATAATGAGCAACTAGTGAGGATGGTTTTCCCAGCTGCCAAAAGGTTTCACAGAGTTGTAATGACTGCCATACTACTGTCAAGCTGTCAGTGACTAAATCAAGGTTTTAAAGCATGTTTGGTGTGTTTGTGGGTAGCTGGTTTTTTGAATATTCTGGAAGTGCTAGCTTTTTCCTAAAATACCAAGACCCAAAAGATGAAATGCAACTAAATGGGTTTGACTATGCACAATATTTACAAGTGTGAGACCTGAAGGGAAAATTGCTGTATTTCTAAGAGGATCACATCAGGTAAATTGAGACTGATTTTCTACCTAAGACAACTGAGATACCAAAGACCCTTATAAGCTCTTCTGTAGAAGAGCCCTCTCAGCCTCTCCCAGACTTACTGTATGGTGGATGATGTAGAAACAGTCATCTAATCAAGATGTTTTTATAGTTGATCACTAATAGGCATTTTCAAGAGTTTATAAAGTTGAGACACTTAGTGTGATCTTTTGCTGTACGGAGCACTACTGTCTCCAGCTGAAGCCAAATTCTGCTGTTCATTGATTGTTAAAGTGCTATACAAAGTTTAGAGAATTAGATTTTGGATATGTCAAATCAGCCAAACAATTTATGGAGATGTTGAGATTAGACATTTAGTGTTTAACAATCATATCTGCAAAATTGCATATTTTCACCTTGAAATGACCTCTGGTTTTAGAAGTCTTAGAATGTATAGAATGTCACATAGTATAGTGTATGTATAGTGTATGTATAGTATGTCACATAGAAGCCTTCAGAGCAGTGAGAAGTTTACTTTATTAAAGTTTAAGACTATACATCTCATAATTGATTATCTATTATATTCTGAGGGGGAACAAAATAGCATTTGCTCACGTAATTGTTCTGTCTAGTGCTTCTTGGTTTTGAGTGCTTTGGTTTGCAATGCTACTGGTGTTAATTCTATATGACTTATGTATAGTACACACATTTTTTTTCTTTTTAATACATGGCTCATTCAGTAGATTATTGCCTATTTTCCATGGAAAGGGAATAATCTACAGACCATAAAATGTGAGCCACTGTTAGATAACCTTCTATTTGTACTGCTTTGCAAAAAATACGCAAAACTTGATCCAGTGGAGTGCTACAGAGTCTGACAAAGTTATCCCTGGGGTTCACAGAAAACACATGAGTAAATATTAGAAAGGGTGAATTCAGGGAATGAAGGGACATAAGTTGGCGGTCTGCTCGTGTAACTTTTAAATTTGTTTCTCACTTAGTGGTGTGTAAACTTGCAATAAAACCAAAACCTGGATATACTATGTAAGAGTATACAGAGCCTGTCACTTCTGCTTTATTGATATTGCTACACTTGGATGCATAGGCCATTGAGCAATCAAAGAATCTTGAATACTCAACTCACTTCTTAGTAATATCTTTGCATTTTAGTAGTTGTTCTGATGTGATTTTGCTGTTACCTTTCTGATACGACATTGATTTTCTGTTCTGTACCATTTGGTGTGCAGTTCTGAAACATATACTGTGCCAATTTGGTTCTCAGTGCTTCAACTGCTGATTAAGAGACTCGTGCCAATCTGTTTTACATTCTTACCAATACTCTGGTCAATATATTGAGTCCAACTATGCTTTCTATTCCAAAATAACTTCTGAAAAACAGTTATCAGACATGTGGAATGTTAGTATCTGACTTTTTTTTTTTTCTTTTTAATTTTTTTTTTTTTACCTACTAAAATTTACTTGGAATTAAATTTTCTGTTTCTCAAATTAAGTTCTCATAAGGGGGCTTGGACTTTCACGTGTACAGACACACACTGAACTGAAAAAAATGTATAGATCTAAGATATTAAAAAGAACTTTCCATACTAATCTAAATTTGCTAATCTATTCCAAAGTACATTTAACATAAATACAGTGATCTGTGCATTGGTAAATTTTCATCTTAAGAAACAGTTTTAACTTTATAGAATGCTGAGGTATTACATCAATGTTGATTTACTGTATAACTATGCCCCTGTGTGCAGAAGTGTATTAAACATGCATCTTCAGAGCAGGGAGCCTATTAGTTTTCCTGATTATTTGGGTAAAGTGGGTACACAAAAATAAACGATCTTATTCAAGCCTTGATTATTTTAAAAGCCTTCTTTAACTGCCAGCATCTAAAAGCAGAGAAAAGTGAGTTTTCCAAGAATACTCTTTTTGGAGGACAATATGGATAAAAGGATTTTTGGAAATAAGGAGTTTAAGGAGAAAAATAAGTGATACACCAGCTTTAGTAGATTGTGCAATGCAATGATTCTACAAATTATTCCTTCATGGAAAGTGGAAATGTGTTTGGAAGTGACTTAACATATAGTAACAGTTAAATAACATGTAAATAAAAGTGCTTATAAAACTTTCATGGAAGTTAAGTTATACTGATGAAAAGAAAATTTGTTTGTTTAGAGAAAAAGTCTTAAGACAGGAAGTCAGTTTTCCTTCTGTTGAAGAAGTTAGCTTTATTCCTTGAAAACCTGATGCTGAGTTAAGCATACACCAAGTGGAGTGGTTTATATTGCCTTTTTTTTTTTTTCAAAAGCAGGGCTGTCTTGCATGACTGACTCTGTTTGTGGCTTTTAGCATGTATTTTGTTTGAAACAAGTAAAATCGTTCTTAATTACGGTCTTTGTTTGTGGTACCTCATATTTTTTGGAGGTCAAGTGATCTTTAGTTCTTTAATTCTTATATTTGTCACAGACTGTTGTCCGATTTGGTGAATTTACTTTCTCAATGCAGTAAGTGCATATACTTACGTTTGTTGACTGGTAATTGGGAGTTAAATGTCACAGGTGTCACAGCGTTACCTACATGTGACATGTTGTGAAAAAACTGGAGAAACCTACGTTTTTTGAATGAGTCACCAAAGTATAAGTCAGTCTACAGTAACAGTTTCTTTTAAAAAAAGCAGCATAAATAGATTTACATTTACATAGAGATACCTCCTTTTTTTTTCTTCCCTTATGCTCTCTTGTCTAAAATGACAAGAAGAGAAAGAGATTAATAAGACTAGATATGAGAAAGCTCTTCTAATTAGCATGGGGAGAAGAGAACAGTAAGGTGACTGTAAGAATGCAAAGACCTTTGGTTTAGTTCTGTTTTTCACACGGTGTTGGCAACTTAAGCTGATAATGGCTAAAACATCCAATTTTGAGTAGTAGTATGCTTGTTTGGCATTGTACCATCATTCTGACAATAAGGAGTGTGTTTTTCAGTGTGTTATCTGAGAAAGGGAATGTATTCTATTATCAGAATCAGTGATGTGTTTACTTTGTGGGACATAATAGAAAACATACCAGCAAACCAGGTACTGATACAGTGAACCAAGCAGCATGTTCCTGAAACGTTAAGCCCATTTCATTTATATGTTTTTTCTTTTATATGTTCAGTCACAAACAAGAAACCACCTCAAGCATCTATTACGAAGGTGAAGCAATTTGAAGGCTCTACATCTTTTGTCAAAAGAACACAGTGGATGCTCGAGCAACTTCGCCAGGTCAATGGTATAGACCCTAATCGGGTGAGTTTGAACAGTACTAAAAACCGAAAATTGAACTATTCTAGAAAACTGAAATTGAACGGTTCTAGAAAATGAAAACCTAGTTACCGACTTTTATTACCTGTTATTTATGAATCAGGCATTCTTTCAACTATTCCAAAGGAGTCTAGAAAGATAACGTACAGGTTTAAGTACAAATTCTCAAAAAAGAAATAACTCAATGAAATATGTGAAATAAATTTTACTGGGGAAGATGGAGGAAGCCAAAACTTATAATCATATTGGGCTTTTTCTTCCTGTCTTTCCCTACTTCTCTTCCTACTCTCTCTCTTCTTTGTAAAGAGGAAAACAAGAGCCTTGCTTGCCTTGTCTTCAGCTAATAAGCCTCATGGGGTCCAATTTGGCATGCAACTGTGTTGTAAGAGCAATAAGTAGGAGCAAGTACAAGAGAGATTCAAGTTTGTGAAATGTTGTGAACCTTGCATTTTTTTCTCAGATTCTTCTGCATTTCTTATGTTTTCGTACAAAGGACGGTGATGTGGTTGAATTGCCAATGACACATGGACACTGATTTAAACAAACAAAAAAAAACCCCAAACCAACCAAACACTGCACAAAATTGTTCTGGAATTCCTTTAATGTGGAATATACAGCCCACCTTGAGCTGTCTCAGGACGAAGTTGTACTAATAAATTTATGAACACAAATCTTCAGTAGTAAACCAGCAGAATTAGAAGTTAGGAACGTGGCTACTATTTGATCACAGAGTGACTTACTGTGTTCACTGTTCAGCAAAATATGTTTGTCACTAAACCCGTTAAACCCTTGGTTTGTTCAAAGCTGTGCTCTGCCACCTAAGCATCTTAGCAACAGTGCACCAAATGCTGTTACTACCCAGTACAGTCTTTTGTATAAAAAAGAATCTCTTTGGCCACTGCCCTGTGAAATGCAAGCAGTGGAATTATATTTTCTGTAAGTAAAGGGACAATGAAAATGAGAGCAATGACAGATAGGTAAGGGATATGAGGTTTAGGTCTTTTCCCAGCATATGCTATGCAACTATGTCAATAAGATACTTAAAACACTCTGAAAGTCCTATCAAGTTCTTAAGCTTAAGCGTGTTCCTTTCAAACTTGTCTTCCTATGATTCCTAGTGTCACCGATTCAAAATAGCATTTACTAGATTAGATTCCACATTATATTTAGCAAACATTTCTAAATATATAGCAATGCTTTTGCATAAAATACATTTATTGGCAATTGATGCACAGTATAGAGCTGGGCTTTGATTATTTTTCTGGGAATGCACTTTTGTTCATGTTATCCTGAGCTCTAAGCAACACTTTATGGTAATACTTTAAATACAATAGCTAGGACTTCCTATTTGTTTTCCTCCTTTGAGAGGAAGCAGAAGCACATCTTCTGCAATATAGTGTGAAAGTGGATTTTGTGCTGAGGCACTAATCCTTGCGTAATATAGAAGACCTAAGTAATTGTATAGATAACAAGGATTTCTTATGAGATTCCAACTTCTAATTTTTTGGTCTAAAGTATTTTTGTTTTCAGGTATTTTTGTTGTAGCTGAATATGCATCGTTAAAAATCCCTGTAAAAAAAAAAATTCCTGCCTGTTTCATTGCATCCAAAAATATGCAAAGGAAAAATCATCCCAGGATGGTCTTGATTTACATGACTTTCTGCTTTTTCCAGTGTAATATCTTTTAAGAAATAATAGCTTTATATCTTTCTCCAGATCACTTAAAACTGGAATAATAGCAGTGTGTATTTGTTTTTGTTTTGTTTTGTTTTCTTCTAGGATTCCCCAGAATTTGATTTACTATTTGAAAATGCTTTTGACCAATGGGTAGCAAGCACAGCTTCAGAAAAATGCACATTCGTTCAGGTTCTACATAACACTTGTCAGCGATACCTTACAGACAAGAAGCCAGAATTTATCAACTGCCAATCTAAAATTATGGGAGGTAAGTCACTTGCACTGCAGTACTTTGTACAGTTGGACATGATTAAAAAGGGCTTACTCAGATGGTGACTGTTACCATATTCCTTGCTTGAATTCTGAGTGTAAACAGACACAGTCTGTATACACACACAGTACAGACTGTGGATGCAGTACAGGGCCAGGAACTAATAAATCTTTTCATGGATACAGTGCTTCTGTGCTGTTCTTCATGCTGACGACTTTTCTCACACTGGATTACAAACTCCCTGTGGATAAGTTAATTCAATTTAGAATTTGCAACTTTGGATTTTTTTGTTGTTGTTTTGGGATTTTTTTTCCCCTGCAAATTAGCCAAAGGGGTATAGTCAAATAATTTTTAAACCTCAGTGCAATCACATTATGGATGAAGCATGTCGCTTCATCCCCTCTACCAAGGTAGCCTTTGTGTTTTTAATAAGCCATTACAATATACACACACACATATATATGCTTATGTATGTAATGATGTAGATATACACATCATATATGTAATGTGTATCTTGTAACTAATGCGTATTTTCAAAAACAAACAAAAAAAAAATGCTGCCAAAGAACACTTCCTCCCAAGTGGAATTGAGGATGAAAGACTTGAAGGGCTTGTTTACAAGCTTACTTATCTTATTGAGCCTTATTCCTTCCTAAAGGATAAGAGTGAAGAAAGTGAGATTCATGCTGTTTCTGTTCTGCAGGAAGTGCTTAAGAGCTTAGCCGTAAGTAAATATGGGTGTCCCTGTGGAACTGCAGACCCTCTTCGTTGCCTTCCTCTTTTTACCTCCCTCCCACCCCACGTGTACACTTTCCCCTACAGGCCAGAGCCCTACTCCTGTTTTTTTTTTTTTCTCCAGAACCATTTTTTGCTTTATTTTCATTGGAGTATCATGTAAGGATATAGTCTGTAGAGTTAAATAGGCTAGACTGTTTTCTGTAACTTGATTAATGACATTAGTAATTACAGCGATAATGAGAACTGATTAAAGGTGTGGGTGCTAATTCTGAGAACAAAGAACAATTTCAAATTTGAGAAGACTGTAACAAGATTCCTCCCACTAGTATCTTGTACTAAATGTTTCAAGTTTGTCTTTTGTTTTGTAGAGCTCTCTGCATAGCTTACGGGATGTTATTTTAGAGAGGAAAGAAAAGGCATGCATTTGGGAGTAGAGGATTTGTTGACTGAACTAGGAAATACTTTCCACTTGTGTATCTTTCTAACATACAGGTTCTGATACTGAAATATGTCTCACTTGGAGTATCTTTTCACAAAGCTAATTGTTATTTTGTGGCTAAGTTAATCAGATTGCATTGCTTTTACATCAGTAATGTAAAAACCAAAGTTGGAGATGAGTGGTGTGCAGAAATTTTGTCATCTACAGGTTGTGTTCATTAGAACAACTTAATTCTTTACATAACATTAGGCTGACACTGAGGATGAATTTAACTCTCATTTCACATAGAACCCTGTGATACAGCATTTGAAGCTCTTCAAAGATGAATTCTGGGCCTCTAAGAATAAACAGTTGCTGCCACCTTTAGATAGGCGTTAGAAATGCATAATCCTTGGAAAGGAACAAGACCTCAGGTTGAAGGAAGATCATGATCTTGTGGTTTTGTTTGTTTTAAGCTTTGTCCTACCTATATGCTTTGATTTTATCAGTTGTTCTACTGAACTAATTTAAATACTCTTAGAAGCCAGAGTAATGACAGAGTAATGACATCTTTACCTCTGTAATGTTTTTTTTTCTATGGCAGCTGGCAGGAGTTATTATGGCTTATTCTTTTTCGCCTCTAAGAATGTATTACCAATGTGTGTAATCTGTTATTCTCCTATTTGCCTGATCATCAAGCAAATCAGTAAATATTGAGCTTAGGGGATGAGTTGGTTGTGTAGTTACTCCAGTTTGCCTATTGCAGTATTGCATCCCTTTGAGAAGGTGGTGATGCCTATGGCTAGACAGACTACTGGTCTGATCCAGATAGACAGATAAAAAATATGTTTGAGTTTGTATATGTATTTTGTAGCATTTTGGAATTCATCAGTACTTTCTTAAAATAAGCTGGATGCTACTTTTGTTTGATGCTGCTGTGCATTAATTGATGAGTGAAAGCTGTCTTCTGGTCACCTTTGTGTGTAACCATGCAAGACCAGACAGTTTCTTCATCCTTGGTGAAATTTATTTTGATGTAACTGTAGTGTGACATGCAAAGGTGGTTGTCCGTGTTCATAATGACTTAGAACTATTAGAAATGGAAAACAGAATTGCTTCTCTTATTCTTTTAAAAAAGAAAAAAAAAGCAGCCTTGGATGATTGCCAAACGAAATCTTTAAAAGGGAATACTGCACTACTTGAATGCCCAGCTGTTTCAAAAGCTAAAATCCTCCTTTTCTGTTCCTGTAACCTAGTGTTTCTTATATTTTTTCTTTAGATCACTATTACTTCATTTAATGCAGCCATTTTTCACAGTCTGGAAAGTGAATGCAAGTGGTATATCAATAATAATAACTGAAAATCAACTACTGAAAATACCTCTGTGGGAAGCGCTTCTATGTGATTCAAAATACATTTCTTAATATTTGTCAGCTTCTTAAGTCCTTGAGAATGAATTTTGCATAAATTCTTAAGTTGCTTGAGACAAAATTCAAATGAAGCAATAAATAACAGTTTTTCTTAAAATTATGGTGGTCCAACCATTTGACCTCATCTTGTTTGTAAACCACACAGCCACTAGCTCATTTGAAATACATTGCTCAGAACCATCTGGTGCTTAATGAATTTTTTTTTTTTCCAGAGTATCTTTTCATTATCTTTTTGAATTCTGATTCTTTCCAGTTTCAGTGGGAAAGGATAGAACTTGGTCTGTCTCCAGAATTCCTTTTGATCTTCTGGGTAAAAATCCTATATGCCATGTTTTTCATAAATGATCCCTTTCAAAGTTGTAAAGCAATGACATTACTATATATCTGAATGAAGTAAATAGGAAGTGTTAATTATCTTGTACTTGTCCAGAATTGCTTCCATTCCAAAAGTCATTCTAAATTTAGTACAGTGTAGTCCTTCATAACTAGCAGGAATTCATTAGCGTTGACATTTTCAGTCTTCTGTACTTGTGTTGACACAGGTTCAGTGTATATATATCCCCATTGTGTGGTTTCACAGCAAGGGCGCTCTGCTTTGATAGCATATGTCATTTCTCTTCTGAAGGACTTCAGCATCTCCTTCATCTTTTGCAGTTCCCATATAAACATGAGAATGTGTAGAATAGGCTTATTTACTAACATTTAGTTTTTCCTTCTGATTGTTCAGATGCAATGTTAATTTGATACCTGCATTTTAATGTGTAATATCTGTAGTATGTGGACTGCATATTGTGGACTGGTTTAATTTGTTTGTGTTTTGTGGGGTTTTTCTGTTTAGGTGAGTGACTATGACTTACATTTTGCCTTCTTGTAAACTCAGAATATGCCACTGTAGTGGAAATAATTAGTACTATTTTCCCTTTTACTTATGTTCTTGTGGTTCAAACCATATGGCTGACTTCCCAGGTTCAGGGCTTCCAAAAAAGGAATTGGAAAATAGTATTTCAGTGTTGGAAAAGTCCATGCTAAATCTATGTGAAGATGAGGCACGTGATACCAGTGAAACTACATTCTCTATCTGTAGGATTTCTGGGAATTGAGGGGAAGTAGGATAAAAAAAAAGTTGAGCAGCTGGGATTTTGGGAGGTGATCCCTTTGTTCCACATGTTAATAAAACATAATCCTTTCCAGGTCACCTGGAGTAGAACTTCCGGAATCAGGTGGCTGGCTAGAGGAATAAAAGAATAGAATAATTAAAATGGCTTATTTATCTGTTAATACATAGCTGATTTTGTGTTCAGCAAAACTAAATCTACAACAAAGAAATACTATTAAGTATTTTGTTGCTGAACAATATAATTTTCATCTCTCTCGTATATTTCAGTTCTATGTACGTAATTGTTAAAAAACCAAAACAGTTTGCTGGTAAAATAGGCCGTTTTAATTCTGTCTAATTCTGTTTTCCATCCCCTCATTTTGACTGCTTTTCCATCCTAGGTTAATTATATATATCCAGTGTCCACATTTTAATAGAATGTCAGTCCCTGTTCTTCTTTGGCTTAGAAGGAAAAGCTAGTTTGTGGCTGGTCTAGCATCTTTCATCTGGTCTCCGAATGAACATACACATGAAACTCCCTCCTAACACAAGTTTCTAACCTGGAAGAAGTAAATCAATATACAAAGTTGTAGACCATCAATCTAGGTAGCAGATAACTAGTCTTCCAGGTTACTCAAGCCATTTGAAAAATAATCCATAAAATTTAGTTGCAATGACATGATATTTTTATGACTCCTTTTCATGGATTAGCATTATTGTTTAATACAGAAAATTAAGAAATAAAACACTATATGAAACCTGGATGATGTCTTAAACCACACTGTTGGTTTTTTTGCTATGCAGAACTATTCATCTTACAAAAGAACTGTTTCAGAATGCCTGCTGTGGCAGGATCATGATTTTCTAAGGATATAATGTATTGATTTTTCTGTCTTTCTCTTCACAGTATTTAAACTCAGTCATAAAATGCATCTTCGGCTCTAAGTTATTTAGCTGTTAAACACCTGAATGCTGTGATTGTTCTATATGGTTCGCGCTTGATAGTGGTGCAAAAGTGAAGAAACTTTTTAGCATCAGTGTCTCATTTAGAACGTTGACACAAAGCTATGAAAAAAAAGGCTCCTGCAGACAAGTTGAGCATAACTCTGAGTAAGTAGAGTGCTACTGTAATCAGTAGTGTAGTTATAGCAGTCCTGAAATCGAAGCATTTACTCAGGTCCCCAGGTAGACCTTGCAGCCTTCTGAGCTTTGTCCAGCTGTGGCAACGTTATTTGCAAGACCCTGGATAGCTAGCAGTCCAGATCTGGCATGGCTATGTAGGCTGCAGTTATTGCAGGATTTTGAAGTACACACACATTTGTCAGTCAGTCAGTCCAGAAAGAGTACATAGCTTTAGTTTCTGGTTTTCTTTCCAGTCAACAGGTGAAACACAGGGCTAAAACAAAAAGTGGGATGGTACCCACTGGAGCTGATATGACTAATGAGAGCAGAGGAAGAAACTGATTTTAGTTGCCAATAAAGCTTATCTTGTTTTGTTGTTTGCTGATAAAGGTTTTGCAGCTGAACAGCTAGGATTATCATTTTGCCTCTTACATTCTTTATAATCAGTAGAACCTTCGTAAAAGTATGAAGTTATGATTCACAAGTCATTTTATGTTATTGTTAGAAACAATTTCAAAGCATCTGTTTAATTCCCAGAGTTTAGATATTACTTAACTAGCAGCAGGAATAAAATATGCTGTTTCCTCATGTGAGAACAGAGATAGGTTAAACTTGACTTTTTTGGCCTTAAAAGTACAAGATTACATATATATGAAAAGAAATTGTATGGAGATGTAAATAACAGATTAAAAAGTGATGAAGTGACAAACTGGGGTTATATTAGAACATATTGTTACACTATAAAATATTCTAAATTACTAGAATTAAAGTTACAGACTTCATTTCAGATGTTGTGAATCAGGAAGACTGAAAAGTATGGGGTCATATTTTAAGAGATTTATAGAGATTTAGAGAGTCCCTATAATCCACTGTTTGTTTTTTTCTTTTTTCTTTGTCTTTTGTGCTTTGGACAAAATACCAAATTAGATAGATTTTTTTAATCTAAAAGTCTCTCTACTTCAAAAATAATGTGTGATATTTGCCTGCAACTTCTTATTCACAGCTGTTCTTGGCCACTGTTGGCATTGCTGAATATGAAAAGATTCATTTGTTGGAAGAAATTGCCTACCCCACATCAAAACAGGGGAAGCTAGTGTAATTGCTCTTAATTTGAGATCGCTTCTTACTCTGAAACCTGTATTACTTTCCTGAGTAGAATCAGATTTTTACAAAGGTGGAACATTGGTCTGTGAGCTGAGATTACAGTGACTCCTAATGTTGCAAGATCAGTACGAGTGCATATTCTGCTAAGTGCAGAATATGTACCACTTAAATCACAACAGTTACCAGACTTTGGTAACTAGTGCTTCTTTTGAAGGTCTAAAACTTTCCAGATTCAGGTACAAAGACCTACAGAAGTGTTTTGTTTACATTCAATGATGGTGGAAGTCCATGGAAATCCTACTGTTCAGGCTGAGTTAGGAGACTTCTAGATATTAAGGCTCAAATTTAAGTTGGAAGTACATTATCTGTGAAAGATAAATGGAGAAACTGATGTTCAGGTTTAACTCTGCAGCTTCAAGTATTTCAAAGTTATAATAAAATTAATAAATCCATTAAATGTACTACTTTCTATGAATGTCTGTCTTTTGGATCACTTAGTCATTCTTTCTGGCTGATAATTCAAATATTGAAATTATCTAGAGAACACTCCATTCCTGTGATCCAGGAATTCATTTAGTTGTAAGAAGGAATTATCTTATAGGATTACAATCACAGAAGTACTACTTCTGTAATCTTCTACTTAATAACTCGAGCTCTCCTAACAAAGCTTCTGCATGGTTATTTAAGAGAGTTCAGACACCTCTTATCACGTTGGTTCTTCTTAGCAGGAGTTGCCTCTTTTATTCAGAAGAGCTCCTAAACAAGGCTGTCAACCCAATACGTATGAAAGGATGTGTAGCAGTTACTTGACAGGGAGGTGAGAGGGATGAAGAAGGAGGGGAAGAATAAATTCATCCTGTCGACCTTTGCAATCAGCGGTTATGTTACAGTACTGATGGAAAGCCTTGGGCTAATGGCAGTCTAGGAACTGTGACTCTCTGGTAATGATTATTTTTAACAAAAATATGTTCTCAGTAAGGAGAGGCAGTTTATGGAATTGCGAAGTGCTACCATCAGTTGGAACTTCATCAGTCTAAATATTTAGATTCCAAAATACCTAAGCTTCCTCAGTTAGAAGCCTAATGTTCACTTAGTCCTTTATTACTATTGTGGTATTTCTGGTGGGTCATTCCGGACACAGGTGTTCCTTGTTGTGAACAGTTTTGTGACAATTTTAGTGGAGAAAGAGATTTGCTTTCATGTCTTCAGTTTCTCTGCTGTGTTGCAATAATGAACAACTGTTAGTATTTATTTTTTTTTATGGCATAATTCTTTCTCCTAACAAAATGTATCGTTTTGACTGCTGAATCTGGGCTGATACGTGGGAGTCGTCTGAGCCTCGACAGCCTAGGGGAAACTTTCAGACTAGAGAAACTTGTAACTTCCTCATTTCCCCTTTTCCTTGGAAAAAAATTCCCTTTCTAGACAGTTGAATTCCCATCTGAACAAATGTCAGGTAAGGAACTTGAGCTGTGTGTGGTCGGCTTCTTTCTGAAGTGTTGTTTTCAGTGGTTAAGTACAGTTTGGAAGGTAGAAGAGGAGGTGACTTTTGTGAAGCACTCCCTAAAGGAGTTGACTAATCAGATACAAGCTACATTCAAGTTCATTATTATTATTGAGAGTAGCTGATCAAAGCAGATGGGAAAAATGTGTACAATTAGCAGAGAAAACATTCAGAAATAGTCATATTAGTTCTACCTGGGCAATTGGGATATTGCTTAATATACAATTCCTAGATTACCAGACCACATTCTCCCTGAGGGCAGCTGCTTTTGCACAGCCGGTCAGTTCTAGGCCAGACACTGAGTTTTTCCTGTTTGATGTGTTCAAACCATGGCTCTTGATTGACTCCATCCTGACCTTGACCAGTTCTCATTCAGTCTTATACATTCTTACTGATGACCTCCAACTTTATTTCAGTCTATGTGGTAACAGAAGTTGGTGGCTTTCAATATGGTACTTAAATAGTCTTTCTATAAATACACAAATTGAGTTTGTAGCAAACGTGGAATTTTCAAAATCACCTGCCTGATTTAGAAGTGTGAATCTGTTGACAAATAAACTGTGTTCCATGCCTCCATTGTAGCAGGTTAATGCATTATGTTTCTTAATAATGATTAACATTACTTAATCAGAAAATCAAACAATAGTTGATACAGTGACTGTCAGCAGTACTTTTGTTTAGAAAAATCCTGTGTTTTATTTTCACAGCATGTTGCTACCTGATGCTCCCACCCACCCTAAAAGAAATATCAATACTTTAGTGACCTGAATTTGAAACAAAACAAAACAACAAAAAAATACATCTGGAGATGTGGATTGCCCTGACAGGGAAAAGGTGAATTAGGCTTTGTGTTGGTTTTGGCTGGGATGGAGCTCAAACCTGTGTTGATAACACAGCGGTGTTTTAGGTGAGCAATGCTTACACAGAGTCAAGGCCTTCTCAGTTTCTCATTCTATCTGCCCCCAGCATGTAGGCTGAGAGGGGACACAACCAGGAAAGCTGACCCAAATTGACCATGGAGATATTCCATGCTGTGTAAGAGCATGCTCACCAGTAAGAACTGGAGGGGGTGTTTTCCCAAGGTAGCCAGTGCTCAGAGACTGACTGAACATTGGACTGCTAGTGGTGAGTGATTGTTTTTGCACCACTTGGTTTTTGTTGGTAGGT
>WHYT01014503.1:16091-44706 GCA_009806455.1 Tetrax tetrax | reverse complement strand
GTGTGGTCGGCTTCTTTCTGAAGTGTTGTTTTCAGTGGTTAAGTACAGTTTGGAAGGTAGAAGAGGAGGTGACTTTTGTGAAGCACTCCCTAAAGGAGTTGACTAATCAGATACAAGCTACATTCAGGTTCATTATTATTATTGAGAGTAGCTGATCAAAGCAGATGGGAAAAATGTGTACAATTAGCAGAGAAAACATTCAGAAATAGTCATACTAGTTCTACCTGGGCAATTGGGGTATTGCTTAATATACAATTCCTAGATTACCAGACCACATTCTCCCTGAGGGCAGCTGCTTTTGCACAGCTGGTCAGTTCTAGGCCAGACACTGAGTTTTTCCTGTTTGATGTGTTCAAACCATGGCTCTTGATTGACTCCATCCTGACCTTGACCAGTTCTCATTCAGTCTTATACATTCTTACTGATGAGCTCCAACTTTATTTCAGTCTATGTGGTAACAGAAGTTGGTGGCTTTCAATATGGTACTTAAATAGTCTTTCTATAAATACACAAATTGAGTTTGTAGCAAACGTGGAATTTTCAAAATCACCTGCCTGATTTAGAAGTGTGATCTGTTGACAAATAAACTGTGTTCCATGCCTCCATTGTAGCAGGTTAATGCATTATGTTTCTTAATAATGATTAACATTACTTAATCAGAAAATCAAACAATAGTTGATACAGTGACTGTCAGCAGTACTTTTGTTTAGAAAAATCCTGTGTTTTATTTTCACGGCATGTTGCTACCTGATGCTCCCACCCACCCTAAAAGAAATATCAGTACTTTAGTGACCTGAATTTGAAACAAAACAAAACAACAAAAAAATACAAATACAAATACAAAAAATACATCTGGAGATGTGGATTGCCCTGACAGGGAAAAGGTGAATTAGGCTTTGTGTTGGATGTGCTGGGATGGAGCTCAAACCTGTGTTGATAACACAGCAGTGTTTTAGGTGAGCAATGCTTACACAGAGTCAAGGCCTTCTCAGTTTCTCATTCTATCTGCCCCCAGCATGTAGGCTGAGAGGGGACACAACCAGGAAAGCTGACCCAAATTGACCATGGAGATATTCCATGCTGTGTAAGGGCATGCTCACCAGTAAGAACTGGAGGGGGTGTTTTCCCAAGGTAGCCAGTGCTCAGAGACTGACTGAACATTGGACTGCTAGTGGTGAGTGATTGTTTTTGCACCACTTGGTTTTTGTTGGTAGGTTTATGGGTTGTTTGGTGTTTTTTTTTCCTCCTTCACTTATTAAACTGTTTTTATCTCAGCCTTTGACTTTTCTCATTTGCCCTTCTTATTCTCTTCCCTGATCCCACTGGGTGGGAGTAAGCAAGCAGCTGGGGGGGAGCTTACCTGCTAACCAGGGTCAATTCACTGCAGGCTTTCATTCAAAATACATTTTTCTTCATATTCAATGCAACTTTTTATAGTAGACACTGTCTTTTTATCCTATATGAAATCTATTTTCTCTTTCTGAATATTCCTTGCAGAAAAATGTTCTGATTTTGAATAGAATTTGATTCGATATTTCAGCTTGTGGTTATGAAGAAATATAGGAAATAAAGGATTTTGCCTACTAGAAGAAACGACACACAGATTTTAACCAAAAGAAAACCCACATAAGTTTTCTTTATAGGATGACATCAGTGTCAATAAAAATCCACATGGAAATTATCCCATTTTCAGTTGGCTAATCAAAAGCAGACAAGTTCACAAGCTTTTCCAGTATTCACAGCTTTCACGGCTCTCTACTTGTGGAACTGCATTTAAGATAAATGTTTAAAATTGGCATCGCGTTCTCAAACAAAAGTTTGCCATGGTGTGTAGCTGCTGTTCTTTGTTTTAATTGCACATTCTGCACCTTGACAGGTCAGCTGTAATAGTGGCATTGCTTGAGATCCTGTAAAATTACAGAGCTTTTGCAGAGTAAGCACCTTTAGTTCAAAATTGTCATAATGGGCAAATGTCACTGCTCAGTAAGATTTTAAGACTTGATGGTTTTATAATCCCCAAGAAAATTACCATTTTTAGGGAACAAGTTAGACTTTCTTCTTGCAAGGTTTTTGAGGTTACCACATACAAAGTCTTTTCTAGCTTGGATCTTTAGATACAAAGTTTTTCACAAAAGTGCAAATTTCCATGTATTTCGCCTGGTTTTGATATACTGGGTTGATAAGCTTGACTGTAACTATTTATCATTAATATGAGCACTAATATTAACTATCACTATTAAATGTTATTTAGTACTGATTTTGTCAGGATTTATATGTAAGAACATATTGGTTAAACTGTAGTAGAAGTAACAGCTTAACTCCCATCCCCCACCCCCCCAAACATTTTGAGCAAAGTAAATATAAGTGACAAGTTTCTATGATAACTTGAAGCAAAGTTGTTTGTTTGGGATTTTTTTAATTCTTTTTTAAAAAAAAATTACTGTTTGAAATTGAATCAGTAATTTGGTCAGATGAGTCTCTTCATGCCTAGTGCAGGCAATCTTAAGAAATAATTTTCATATGCAGACTTTTTGTTCCTTTTCTTGGTCTTTGTCAGATTTTCTGTGGAGAAAATCTTTTTGACCCTTTTTCTCCACCTTTGAATCTGATCTTAGTTAGGTGACCTAACAGAGCAATACTTGTAAGGCTTTACATAACATATTATTTCACATATCATCTATGCAACACAGCTTTCTTTTAGTATTTGTAAGGACATTTATCTTTTCAGTCAAAACAAATCATCTGTGCTTATTTTATAATAAGGATTATTTATTATATAAGCATTTTTGTTAGTATAAATGTTCAAAAGCATGGATAATTTGCACCATTGCTTTAGAGTACTGAATAAAACAGAAGAGAGGGTCTTAGCAGATCAGAAAGTATTCTTATTATCAAGAGATCTCATCAATTAATTTTTTTTTTTATTCTAAAGGCGTCTATTTTGTTTAGTGTCACTATTTAAAATAAAAGGGCACTAGCATCAGAGAGAATACTTCCATTTTCTTCTGACTGCGTCAAGAAAGCTTATTGTACTCGTCTGTCCCTGGAAGGGATTTTTGAGGTCCATTGCAGAACCCTAAAAAGGGTTGATTTTTTTGCTGTACAGCCTTTTCTAAATTTTAGATCTTGCAAGCCACATTGAGAAATGTGGATACGCTTTGCTTGTTAGAAATAAAAATACTGAGATGTTGAACACTTAAGGTTGTGTTTTTTTTTTTTCTTTAAGACCTCATTTTCTCCACTTGGTTAGACTTTATTCCTTGTACTCTGCAGAAGTCATGCTGTTCATGTGCTGCTGTCAGGTTTTGGTCAGCTAATGGTCTGCTGTGTTTCATCCTACCTGATTTTTCTTTATTTTGTGTGGTTCTGGTTAGGATATGTTGAAATAGGGGAGTTAAACAGCAGAGATAATCCAGAAACATGTATTTGGTATGTTTAGGGATGTTATTTGGCCAGCTAAAAGTAGGATTGGTTCTTTTTTTAGAGAAGTTTATAAAAATAATCCAATCAAGATGATACATGCAACAGGAGTTTTCTTGGAACATTCAAACCAGATCAGGCTAAAAAATGTTTAGCCTAGTATTTTGTCTTTGATAGCAGTGATCTCCTTAATTCATTATTTGACAACCAAAATCACCAGTTTCCAATGCTTTCCAGGAAACTGGGGAATACACATCCTAAAGGGAAGGTTTACAGCATTTGAACAGGTTAAAGCATGGTTGTCTGAAGAAGATCCAACAGCTGCCTTCAATACAGTTCCTACCTGTAGCTAGATTGATTAAAGTGAAAGTAAGATTAAGTAATAATACGGGCAAAAGATGTGTTGCTATTGGCAAACTCTACTAACTGTAACTCAGGATTGAGACTTGTTCTAGCTGTTGTGAGTCCAAAGTAATGTTGTAGGAATCATCAAATTTTTGCTATTTTCAGAAACACTTTAGTGTTGGAGACAAGTTTTGCAGTGGAGCTGCTTGTACTCCAGTAGATTTAGGGGAGGTTTGGGGAAGCCTATGTCAGGGGTGTTTATGGGCTGCAGACTGCAGAGCCTGGTTATTTGCAAGCTGTTGATCAGCACTGTCGATGGAGATGTTTAGCTGGAACAAGTACAGATTCCCACACAGCAGCCCACACTAGAGGATTTCTTCCCCCTCAGTTTCCTGCTGCTTAAGCCACAGTATGTTCAGGTTTAGCATAACAAACATTATCTCTGCCAGAGAGATAACCTGCCAGAAACAGAATACTTCAACAGCAGCTTTTCACTGACAAAAAGACACAAAAGGACATTAGATTGGAAAAAAAAAAGTCTCATTGTGACTCGTATGAGCTGCCATACTGGTAGATTTGATAATTTTTTTTTCTCCAGTCTATTAAAACTTTGTAAAGAAGTAGTGAATGTGAGTTCTTTATCAAGGAAATCCTGTGGATCTTTGTTGTGCAATAATTATGGGTAGATGTTTTTCAAAACTTGTTATGAAAAGCAAGATGGAGGTGGATAAAAAATATTTGAGAATTCAAAAAGAAAAAAAAAAAAAAATCCTCCCCAGAAAACTCCAAACCACTTCTACTTTGAGACCCATAAATGACTAGTCATTTTTGTCAATTTGAAAATTTGAAAATTAATGCTTGACATTGACAACTAAGACATCCAACATAAATAGCCACATTGTGGATAGGACTGAAGATTAAATGAGGTTTTCATGAGTTTTAATTCTATTTGTATGCATACAGAAGCTTTAATATTTAACAATTATTTCAACCAGATAATAATTCTGTATTGAAAACTTCAATTGCTTGTTAACTTGAAATACTTTTTTTTTTTTTACCTTTGTAAGGCCATTGAGCAAATCCTTCTGAAAAACTTTTCTAGATGCACAGAGGGCAAGGAGATTTTGACACCAGAGGTTTTTTTAAAAGGAAATTCTTCTAAACCAGCTTCTTTTGTGAGTAAGTGACTGGCTCTGTGGATGAAGGGAGAGCAGCAGATGTCTTTTTGCTTGACTGCAGCAAGACGTTCAACACTGTCTCCTCTAACGTCATCATAGCAAAGCTGTGGAAATACAGATTGGATAGGTGAACATCAAGGTGGGTGGACATCAAGGGTAACAGTCAACAGTTCAAAGTGCAAATAGTAGCCAGTTACTATTGGCATTCCTTATAAGTCAGCACCAAGGCCCATGCTATTTAACATTAACAGCCTGGATAACAGGATGAAATGCTAAGAGAGACTTAAGAAGTTAACTGTGATTCTTTATGGGGAAAAAAAATAACTTTCTTGTATTTCTGAAGTTCATTTAGAAATAGATGTGTTGTATTTAAAAATCACAGAACTACTTGACCTGAAGTTACTGTTTATCTTGAGCATTTTTCCCATGCTTAGGTAATTTACCAGTAAGAGATTTGGAATGTGTGAACACAAGCTCAAAATATTAGCTAACTATGTTTTTTCTTTGTAATTTTCTTTATAATTTAATCAGATTTTTGTATGAATATGGAATCTAGTAATAATTACAGGTATGAAGGGTTAGAAAACTGCTATAACTAAGCAAAGAATGTAAAGCTGGTCTCTTGTTTAAGTCTAAAGGATCATAATTCATTTCAGATGAAGATTTAAAAGATTATTTATTTTCAAAATTCCCCTTTGAAGCTATTTTCTTTGTCACCTCCATTTTTAAGGATCAATGAGATAAACTGGAAAGTAATCTTAGTTCCTAGCTATAATTAGAAATACAGTCTTAAGATTTCTTTCACTATTCTATTCACTATTCTTTGTCAAGAAACACAGAATTTATGTTCATCTCTTCCCCTCTTAGTGGTTTTTTATATTTGCCTTTTGTCAGTTTAAACTGGTTTGTCAGTTAAGCATTTCAAAGTAACTTGGGAAGGGAAATAATGCAATACTACATAGCCTCTTCCCTTCTTCAGACCACTTTCCTGCTTACAAAAAGCATCTCTGTGATGTTTCCTTCTTTCACAAGGATATGTTAATTCTTAATTGTTCAGCACCTTTCTCTTCTCCTCAGAGTCCTTTAGTTTTGTATTGATATTTTAATTGTTTAATGCTTTTGGTTCTTAACTGATGAGTGCACAGGAAGTTAACAAAACACAAAGTAGTGAAGGAGAAAAAGAACATTCTTTGTATTTGAAATCAATGTTTCCACACTTCTGTTGAACTTTAAGTGACACTAGCATATCTGAGTGTAAACAGTATGTTTAGGCATATAGAATAATTATGTTGTGATAGAGAAATGTTAATGAACTTGAGCTGATTGTCATTATGCTTTTAACCTTTATTCGGTGACAGTTTTATGCAGTTCAACAGGAATCATAAATAATATATTTTTAAATAAAAAAATTTCATGTGATAGATGGACTTCTTAATTATCATTGCTACTGGCATTTATTTCCTTCTCAGAAGAAGGAAAATAAATACTGTGTTAATGCATATACATTGAAAAAGCAAATACTTGCTTATAGAAATTAGACACTGTAAAGTCTTGTCACTAATGTACAGATAAATCCTTGCACTGAACTGAAATACATTTGACATGACTAATAGAGAATGTGATGCTTTAATGAATGTGTGTTAAAACAAATCATTCAAACTAAATACTCGTATCTCTAGAGGCCAATTAGTTTCTTGAACAAATAAACTGATTCCTCTGCTGATTGATGATACTATCTCTAGATCTTTCAGGTACTCTTGTGCATGATAAAAGGCCTAAAGCAATGTCATCTGGGCTGCAAGACCTTCTTATATAGCTTTTCATCATAAGAACCAAAAATTTTGAGATTAGTCTTGAGGGGAGCAAAGTGTTATTGCTTCAATTTTTTATGTCCATGAGGATCACTGGTCTAAAGCACTCACCCAAAGGCTGCTGCCCTTCTGCTATTTTTGCGCCTCTGGGCCCCGATAACGTTATGTATAATTATACAGGTCAGTAATTTAATTTTCTAAGAGGAGAGAGAAGTTTAATTCCAATAGTTTATATTTCACTAACAAATTCAAAAATAAAATGTATAATCTGCTTAGCAAATTGGATTACCGAGCTATGTAGCTAGTGATTGATTTGGAAATCTGCATGTTCCTTTCCTCTGGGTACACAACTTCAGGTAATAAGACAGAAAGTATTATAGAAAAAGCTGTATTAGAGGCAACCTTATTAAACCACTTGTTTGAATAACTGAAAATAAATTAGCAGTATGTTTCTGTGCTTTTATATTGTAGCAAAATTAAACTGAAGAAACCCACTGAATTAAGCTTGATTTGTTTGTTTCAAATGGAAGTAGGCCTAGACATACATGTCTTGCTGATACTAGGAATTAATATTAACCTAGTAATTTGTATTAAACTCAGTGTTTCCTGTTATCTCATGTTATCTGGCAATATTTGCTCCAGTTACTCAGTGAGACTGCAAATACTGTTATATAGCGAAAAGCTATGTGCCTACCCTTAACAGAGACTTCAAAAAAAAAAAAAAGCTGTTTAATAAAATGACAAAATATGTAAACTTTTCTATTTTCCTGTCATGTTTATTTGAAAGAGGAAAATCTGTGGTCTCAATTGCTGGAATCTGTTCTGTAGAGTAAAGATATATGTGCTCCAAAAATGGAATAATCTCCGTATACCTTAGAAAAAACAGCAACACAAGCATGTGACTCTGCTTGCAGTGAAAAGTGTAGTCATGCAAAATTTGAGCTCCCAGGCTCTTGGAGTTCAACATCTTGGGAATAATGCGAGTACTTTCCTACTAAAAACAACTCAGAACATCAGCTACCCCATACCCATATTTTAGTGGTGTTTATCTCATCTGGTAAGTGTTATAAATTCTGTTTCCTGAGATGTATGTGAAAAGCTGTTGAAAGTTTTACATTGAGGAGCTTGTCTCTCTCACCTGGTAGATAAGTCCTGAAATTCCCCAGACTCTTCTTAGGGGTGGGGGGAAGTTAACAGCAGTTGTCACGTCTTTGGTAAAAACTAAGCAAAGATGGAAAACGGTCTTTCCAGATCTAGGAAAATGATGTTGACTGTCACATCTCTTTGCATTTTTTTTCAGTGGCTCAGTGCACATGGTTGACATAAGTTTTACACCTATCTGGGTACAGGTCAGGCAGGGTTTTTTTGTTCAGTAATGGAACAAACTTCTCTGGAGATCTTGAATCATAGTAGTTATCTCCTGAAGAACAGCTTAAAAATTCTGCAGGTTATAGGTGATTTGTTCAAAGGAATGATTCTCCAATACATCCAGTACAAGACTTGCTATTCCTGCGGTGATACTAATATAAGGACAAAGCATAGTCAGTCATACCAGAAATCATCTACACATGCTCAAGAAATACACTGATGAAATTCAATAGACTCTGACATATGAGTTTGTGTTGCCAATAAATTAGAGTGCATTATTTTATTGTGTTGCTGACATTCCATTGGAAAAGATTATCTAAAAGTAGTTCTCCAAACCAGTCTCAGAATAGCAGCTTCTGCAAGTCACTGCCGATAGAAAAATGTAGCAGATGAAGGAGAAAACACAATCCTGTATTGGCTAGAAGGAAAAACAATTCCTGTTGTTGTGCCAGACTTCCAAGTTCATTCTTCTCTGCTGAAAACAATGTGGAGAAATAGATGTCAGTTTTTGGTCACAAATCCTGATATTTTCAGGAATATAGAAAATAGAGAATATTTTAATTCCACAGCTCCCTGTTGACATTGCCAGAAGGTCAGCAATCTGTTAACTTCTACTCCCCGACACATTTTAACACTTCAGAAGATGCTCAGTTTTATAAAGCTCTCCATGTGCCCAGCTTCCTGTGCATTCTGCGGAAGTGTTGTGATATTGTAAAGCACCAACAGTTACTCCAGCATTGAGAGCTTTTAAAACTCTTATCCTAGAAAACTAGCACTGATTTATACAAAAGGTTAAAGCCTTTAGATCACGCCACCAGAAAAAAAAGGAAACTATTTCCAGTGCCGTGTTAGCCAGAACATGTGTTTATTGGAAAAGTCACCTGAACAGAAGCCAAAATAATCTCCTAAGAACTGGCTTTAAACAAGCAAATTATGAACAAAATAACACTTGAATAAATTATCTTGAAGTGAAAAAGTGTACAATATTTAAAATTGCTTGGTTTTATTATCAGATCCCTCAGCATCTGAAGAAAATGTAAAGTTTTATTTCTGTCTCTGAAAATTCCAACTTGCAGTATTCTCATATTCATCTCTTCAACATTAATGCCAAGTGTTTTCCTTTCCTGAGTGCAGCCTCTTTGTTCTATGCAACATTAAAAACCACAAACTTGTAGCTGTTCCATGTCCTATGCATCTATTGTTTTTAATTACTGATATGAAAAATACAAAAATATTGGTATACAGGAGGCCAGGTTGCTCTTTGCTTGATCTTTCTCATGTTGAGAGTCATTGTTTTTAGGTTCTTGGGTCCCTCCACCCCCCATAGTTTGATACTAGTTGTGTTTTGGCTGTAAAAAAATTTAAGGCAATTTTTTATCTTGAGAGTTCCCACATGTGCAGCTTGTACCGTTGTTCCACAGGCTACTTGGGGCAGCCTTCAGTTTCACTCCTCATTGTTTGTTTGCTGTTTCTAAGGAAAGGACTGTTAGCCATAAAATGAGTCTGAATGGGTCTTTTGTTCTTCCTTTTCCTTATGAAACTAATAGCAAAATAACCCTTCAAATTAAGCTTGGGTTTTATTTTTTAACCTGGCAATATTTTTGAAGTAGACACATTTTTCAGATTAATGATACAAGCAGTAGGTTTGTGTTTATTTTCACTTAGTTCTGTATATCTGCAAGAAAAGCAAACTTTGATCTAACAGCAGACTTGCTGTAGTGCCCAGATCAGCTTCATGTGTTGAACTAGTTTCGTACCTTTACCAGCATAACTCTTTTAAAAGTATTACATATTTGGTTTTAATGCTGTGGAAAAAGGCTCTGTGTGATTACAGTATTTGGGGCGGTTTAGAAAACTGGCAGTGAGAACATGCCCAGTCGCTAACACTCCATCTGTATGAGCTTTCTGACTCTCACCATGACTTTGTGTGTGTCTAGAGAACAAATTGCTAAGTAAAAATTTTCCTGTAGGGTAGATCAAGTTTTAAAGCTTGTGGAAGACACTAAGGGACTACTGTATTATAAGAAGCTGATTTTTTACTAGTCCTTTTGCTGAAAAGGTTAAAGAATAGGAAAACATTTTTTTTTGTTGTTTTTTTTTTTTTAGCCTACATATATTTTAATACGTACCAGTTCATACTGGTAATATTCTGTGAGAGTTTTCATTTTGTCCTGTGGTTCATATTCTAAGCATTCACCAGCACTTCATTCCAGAAAGAGGATAATCTTTTCTGTTGAGAAGCGGTATAGAAAGGAGCAGTGTAAAGAGTGAGCATTTAAAAGAATGAATGTAGAGGAGAAATGCAGTTCTGTTGAAAACTTGAAGAAACTACCTTGTGTGCCAGAGAAGAAACAGAGAAACTGATAAGCTGATTTGGATGGGAAAGGTAAAGGCTTAGAAGATACTTAGCCTTGCTGGGAGTTTAAATACTGAGGTTTAAGTAGAGTTATTGTCACGTGAAACAAGGCCAGTGCTCCACATGGAGAAGGGTCGAAGGTAAATAGATCAGAGCATCATACAGTAACTGTAGTAGTAGTGTTTTGGGTGCACTTGTAAATTGAATATTATTATAATGATTATAATATAGAAAAAAAAAAAGTGGATTCATACAGACATGTCCTATGAAGTGAATAATTCATTCTCTGGGGAAATGGTGTAACTTCCAAAGAAAGTTAATCAGTATCAGCATGAGAGTGTTGTGAAGAAACTGTGTGCGCTTGTGACCAGTTTGATTGATTTGGTAGAATAGCTTCCTGAAACAATGTATGAGCATAAGCCTTAAAAAATAATACATACTTATGTTGTGTCCACTGCTTCCTTATATTCCCCAGGTATTATGTTGCAATATGGTACTTGTTTGTAATTGGCTAATAATATGATTTGAGTGAGAAAACGATAACTTTTTCCCATTATCCAAAATTCTACTGGATTGTAAACTGGCAGATAGCACATTCTAACTTCTAGAATATTATAAATGAAAATGTATTTAATACAAAGAATATATATATTCAGGTTTTCTAATACTTTATTTTGATATTGCAGGAAACAGCATACTCCACTCAGCAGCAGACAGTGTGACAAGTGCTGTACAGAAGGCAAGTCAGGCTTTGAATGAGCGTGGGGAAAGGCTAGGTCGAGCAGAAGAAAAGACAGAGGATCTGAAGAACAGTGCCCAGCAGTTTGCAGAAACTGCACACAAGGTAAGATTATGGTGGGACAAGGCTTCTCAGTAGGTCAATCACACATTCCTTTACTGGGAGGGGAGGATGCTCTAGAAAGGATTGCAGTCAGTCACTGTGTACAAACAATTTGCTGTTTTCCTTGATACTATTCCTCACTTGGCAGTTTTCAGGTTTGTAACTTCTCTGTGTATAAATCTGAGATTTACTGCATTGCCACTTGAATTGAAGCTATCTATCTTCACCTTCCAGAAGCACATTTCAAATCCATATTCCCCCTACTTTTTGGAACTATTCCATATAGTTTGTGCAGCAGTATAATGAAATTGTTCATCCCCTTTGATAAGCAGTCTTAGGTCTGTTACTGTCTGTTTCTGAAGATGCATCTTTTATGTCTGGAAATGTTTTTAATGAGGATATTGAGGAATTGAGACATTCTCTGCTCTTGGTGGAAGGTATTGATAGTACTATGCCTGTTGTATCTGCATGTGCATAATGGTGCCAAGCTTCCATCTCTGTCACAAAAATTCTACACATCCACAGCATTCAGTTTGGTGACTGTGTAACACATTCACAGCAGACAGAATGCTTTTAAAAAAAAAAAAAAAAGGCAAAAGAGTGAAAGCTTTCTGCACATGAGCAATCATTTTAGCATGTAAGTTTGACAGTTTTGCTGCGTAGCACATGCGTTAGGCTTTATCATGCTTATGCTGAACGATGCCTGGCTACTGCATTAGCACTAGAAATCCTGGGCTGATATCTTGCCTCTCTCTTATGTAGTCTTTAAAATGTCACAAACCAATTTCTTTTAATATTTAATGGGATAATCCTCTGCTTAGTGGTCCATGTAAATTAGCATGGTTCAGTTTAGTGAGTGTGGTACAAGCCTGCTCTTAGACTCTTCTATCCAACAGCACCACTTTTTGCCTGCCTCCCCCCAGTGATGATAACTGTGCCAACTCGGAAAACCAACCTTATACAGCAGCTGCTTCTGCTTCTAGGCAAGGGGGCAGCAGGCTTATTGCTTTAGAGTAAAGCATAGAGTTCTGCTTGGTAGGGAGTTAAAAATTGTAAAAGCCTCTGATCTTTGGGCTGCTATGAATCTTGATTAAGATTTGGATAGGTTTCATTAGTGTGTGTTGCCCTATCATCTTCCACATGCGCCAAACAGCAGTTTCACAGATGAAGACATGCTGTGAACAGAAACAAATGTTTTCAATAGATTCTGCTAGGAAAATCTTATTTTAAACTCTCAGAATTAAAGTATGCAGTATAGTAGTAAAAATACCATCCTTGATAAATATGGACTGCACAAGAGCTCAGAGTTACAGCTTCTGTATAATAAAAACTTCCTGTCAGAGTTTCTGGCTGAAGACATATATTTCTGAAAAAAAATATCTTATTCTTTGAGGAGAGAAGTAAGTGTTGATTGGAGTTCTTTCATGCTGAAATGCCTTTCCAGTATATCTCTACAAATAATTGGGGTTTTTTTAAATGACATATTTATGACCAGGTCCTTAAGTATGAAAAGGCTTGTGTCAATTAAATTTGAGTCATTTATTGGTCAGTGTTTCACTGGTAGCAAATGAGGAAATTTTAACAACCCCTGCTAGTTTAGGTTTCTAGGTAACTTTCTAGAAGGTTCACTCATCTCAGCTTTGTATAGCATGCTATTATTTACAAGTATTAATTTTTTATTTTATGGAGCCTAAAACTAAGTGCTCTACTTGGTTTGCCGAAGTCAGTTTGTCTACACTTTTTATACAGGATTTAACTCACTCGAGCTTTTTCTTCTCCTTCTCATTCCCAGTTTTAAGTCCATTTTTTCATTATATGAAATGGAAATATCAGTAATCACAGAGGTGGGAAGACAATCAGTCCTTAATTTTTCATCATTATGTAGTGGCAGAGCTGCTAAACAGGTGTTTTAAATTACTTGTCTAGAATTTCTGATTGTATTTAACAATCCAAATCATTAGGTCTAAATGACCATTCTTTTAAGCATGTCTGGTTTTAGCGTCTTGCTCTTGCCCTCGTCTCAGATAGCAAAATAATGGAACATTGGGAAACTCAGCTGTGAAAGCAGATAAATCCTTTGCGTATCTGTCACAGCAAAGGGAGCGACTCTGCATATCTGTGTGCAAAGAAGTTATGGATTTCAGGCATCTTTTGGAGAATTCTGTTTACAAGCTCGTCTGATCCAGATTAGCCACATTCGCTTAATATAGCTGTTGTTACGTGTGATCTCTCTTCAGTTCATTTTTTCTTTCTTTTTCAGCTTGCCATGAAGCACAAATGCTGAGATACTGCCCAAAGTTGAAATCTTCCCAAGAGAAACTGAAAAGGCTACATTCAGCAACTTTTACAGGAGAATCCAGACTTCTGTGTGCTTTTTTCTTCCAGTTCAGTGGAGATGCATTCTTTCAGTTTCTGTGCAGGAGCAAGTGTTGCATTTCTACCTTTTTGACTTACTTTTGTTCCTCTTTTGTAATACTGCTACACAGTCCTGCAATGCTTTCTACCTGTATTTCAGTTGTTACAGGAGTGAAAGCAGACAGGGGAACTGGACCAAATGACAAGCTGATCAGGATTAAAATAGTAATATTCTTCCCCAGTTGTACAGAAAATTATTTATGTGGTTGTGGACATATGTGTGGAAATAAAATCCAAGGAAGGGGTAGACTTTTTCTTTGTTTTATGTAACATCAGCAGAATGTGAATGTTGGAATTAAGCACCTAGGGTTGTAATTAAAGTGGAGAATAGACTACTTTGCCCTGGGAAACAGAAAAACTTGTTTCTTCTGCCCAGTGTAGGAAGTTTTGCATGTGCCATCACCAGCAATCAGGAGTACGTATCTGAATTTCATAGGGGAATCTGTTACCTGTGCTGCATTTTGAATATTCCTATTTTCCCTTCCAGATTGATTATCTGAGTAGTATAATGAAACCTACAGAATGTATGCTTGAGGTTTCAAAATTGGGGGGAAAAAAAAGTAATTTTTACATCTATACACATATAGCTGTGCCTCAAACACAATCTAGAATTTAGCAATCTGGTATAAAATAACATTTCAGTTTCTTTTTTAGCTGTGATTCAGTGGCCAAAGGCCTGGGAAAATGAGAGTGCACTATTTTCCAAGTCCATCTGTATTTCGTAAATTCTACAGTAAGAATTTTTGGGAACGTTTCACAAATTTGTCTGATTAGGATGAATTTTGTGTTAGCTAGTTGTCTGACTTTTAAAATAGAGGCTTTCAAAAAGCATGTAATGGTACATTAGAATCATAATTTCTAGTTTGGGTCTGTTTTCAATATATATTATCACTCCCCACTTCATTCTGTATTCACTATATGCAATATATGTACTGTATTCTGTTACAAAAATAAGTAGGTTACTCTTTTCTTTCACAGCTGTTTTCTTAACATTTTAAAAAATGTTCTGATATGCTTCTAGGATGAAGAACAAAAAAAAAAAAAAAAAGATGCTGCACTTTTCTTTTTTAACCAGCAAGCTAGAAAGAGAAATCCTAGCAGAAGTTTCAACCTTCATCTTCTGAAAATGCCTGCTCTTTATTTTTGTTCTCATCTTACCAGAGCCAGAAAGCTGGCACTAATGAATGTACAGTAGTTTTCATTTTAAATGTAGAATCAGATTTTTGCATTATTAATGACACTTTAAACAGTCTAAAATCCTCAGAGCAGTGCTGGTAAGAGAGATAAAAGCTTCTGTAGTAATTGAGAATATTTTCATTACTACAAGCTAAAGTAACTGAAAATATCTTGGAAATACCCATTTTGTAAAAATATACTTGGCTTTAGGAAAACATTCTTACTTAAACTAAAGACACTGTCTAGTTAAATTATTGCATTCAAACTTTACATCTTTTTTTGCCTGTAATTTAAACTGTTTTGTATTAAGCTTTTTATTAATTTCACAGTGGGAATTGAGAGAAGGGGTAAACTTGTCATCTGTGTAGCATCATACGATCATTGAGATCTATTTATCCTCAGTTCTAACATTTCTTACATTCAGCACTGTCAACTGAAAAAGAATTTGGCCACATCTGTTTTAAGTCAGAACGGACTCATTAACGACATGAGTTCTGAACACTCCATTGAGTTACGTACAATTAATATGTGCCCGGGAAATGTCAGTAGCTTTCAGAGTGCCGTTGTAATGACTGTGGGTATTTCTGCAAATTAATAAGGAAAACAGTCCTTCTTAGAAATTAAACTTCTGGTAGAGACAAAATCTTAGACTATTTAAAAAAAAATAGCTTAATCAGAAGTGAATCAGGGAGTACACTTTTGACCTCATAGCTATTTTCCGTCATCATCTTTTCCACTCTTACTTATTTAACTATATTCTGCTGCTAACCTCACAAGTCTTTATCTTGAGAGAAAGAAATAGGTTTTGAACTGCTGCCATCTAGCTGGTCTTCTAAGCTTGTCAATAATTTAGAAGAAATGTCTAAAACTCAGATCAGATAAACCTGAAAAGAATTAGTTGCCTAAATTCAGATAAAAAGGCACGGGTTCTCAGTTGTTTACATGAATATCAGCTGGACAGGACAAGGTCACATTTGCACTGCTAAGTTCCAGATCTTTTGTGAGTTGAACTGTTCTAAAACATTACTTTAGTCTCACTGACAGTTTTTCAGCATTTTTTTAATATCCTCCAGTTAACTGTATTGTGTTATGTATCATAACTCAGGACTTTTATCCAACCATTAAAAGCCATTTATTATAAGAATTCTAAGTTACCTAGTGTTATTGGATGAAGGAAAAGGAGTTTGTGTGTTTACTTTGTTCTTGCTGTTCATTAAACTACAAGATTTGGTAGTTTTTAGAAAAAAAATCAGAGGTGTATAAATGTTTATCCAAAGGTAAATCTTACAGCATTGCATTTTCCTTCTGGAATTTATCTTGTAGTGTATACAACCTAGTATTATTAGATAGTCATGTACATGACAATATACTATAATTCAGGTTAATGTTTCATATGAAAGAATGTATTTGTAAATTGTATAAAACATCAATAGTTTCTTTATCTTTTCAAAGTTCTGCAAAGAATAAAAATAATGTATTGTTAGACTTGATTACTGTACTGCAAACTGTCTTAAAAGGCTACTTTTGTGTCTAGCAAAAGTTGTGCATTATGTGAAATATTAACAAAAATGTGCTCTCTAAAAAGTGATCTTAAAGGTAGGTAGGTTTTGTTATGATATGCCAGAATTGTAATACTTGCTAATATCTGTTGTAAGCAATTCTTTGGAAGTTCTCAAAGATGTAGAAATTATTTTGTGCCATTTAGGGGGAAAAAAAAGTGGGACCTGCTCTCTTGAGTCATTACTGGAAACCCCGATTTTGTCATTAAATACTTCAACTGTCATGAAAATAAAACTGTCCTTGGATTTTTTTGAGTTGTCTATTCAAAATGTAAGTTACTTGTAAATAACTTGATATTTCATTCTAGCAATACTGAATAAAAAATAGTTTCCACTGTAATGATGAAAACTTTCTCTAGAAAGAATACTGTAATTAAAAAAAGAAGTAATGGGAACTAGGTTGAAGGATTTCATGTCCACGCAGATTCCAGACTACAGTGAATACATTTTTAAGTTAGCATTCTACCTGAAGGCTCTACAGGTTAAAAATTGCTTTTGTGGTAATTTGCCCATCAAAATTTCAATTTTCTATGAAATGCTTATTCTCAAATTTTTATTTTTTTCTTCTGCTCATCTAGTTTTATTGATAATTTTTTATCAAAGCAAAAGCAATTTTTGTTGCCATATGGGAATAAAACTATAAAGGTAGAATTCTTCTACACACAGGGAAGTAATCCCATATATTGGAATGAGGGCTACTTGCAGAAGAATCGTATTGAATATGAATTGACTTTGCGATCTCTTTTTTTTTTCAGGCTTAAACATGGTCCTTAAGATCATAGTCTCAAAAAATGTCCTCTTAGCAAATATTGTCAACTGGTTAAATTACTTCAGTTACTTTTGCTTTAGTAATTTTTTCTAGAATGCCTGTCATCCATCTGATGTTGAATGCCATCCATGCCAAATACCCAAACTGTATGAAACTTTTAGTAAAAGAAATAGATCTCTAGTGGATCAGAGGCAAACTTGATCAGCATTTTGTTGTAGTTTATACGTAACAATTTGGCAGTTCTTTTCCATCTTTATTGTACATTTATCCTGTTAGAAAAGAAAAAAAAAAAAGTGTTTGGTTCATTTTCTGAGCATTTTTTTTAAGCAATTTAACCGTTTCATTTTTTTTCTTGATCTTATGATTTTCATAAATCATCAGCCTAATCTTCTCCTGTGTATAATTCATGATAAAGATGACAGTGTTTTGTTTGTTATCTTTGAATCATGGAAGAGGCTCAAGCATGAATGTTTACTGATTTAATATATTAGGATTTCTAAGTAACAGATATGCTGGTATGTTGAGTGTGTTGGAGAATATTGTTATTGTTACTGCCACACTCCTGAAAGCATGGTTTGATTTTCTCAGTCAAGTACTAAGATGCCCATCACCTTCAGCTGCAAGTCACAATATCATTAAAGACAGGCACAAGTAGCAAGCAGATCACTAGACCTATCCAGTACTCTCTAACAATTGCAATGTCTCAGATTAAAAACTGCTTTTACTTTTTTCAAAATTAGTCCCTTATGGAAATGGTCAGCTGCCAGTGGGGTAATGACATGAACTTATATAAACACTAATTTTTCCAATGATTCTGAAACCTCAGCATCCACGTCATAGCACATCATTTTGGCTTGTTTTGTGCATCATCTGGAAGCTCTGTCTGGTATTACATATATGGTTCAATTATACTTTTTAAATTATCTGAGTTGTTACTATCTTTTTTTTTCTACTGTCACCTCATGCAATCCAAATTGTAGTAACATTTTTTAACAGATAATGAATATGATGGTGATTAGCTTTGCTAGGGGACGGCTAGGAATTACAGGCACAAAAAGTAATTGCCTATTAATTTTCACAAAGACTAAGCAATTGTTAACAGAGTAGAAAAATACTGTTACGTGGAGGCATAGTGTGGCAGATCTTCAGTGTTAAGGCCAAGTATTCAGGATATAAAAGTAAGCTTGTTAGCTAGGGAAGTTGGATGGCTTTAGAAGTGTAGAGAATAGGCAACTAAACAAAATTCTGATTGATATTTTAAACAATTTCACAGGTCTCTGGTAGCTAAAATAGTGATAACTTTTTGTACAGAGGAACTAAAGTTCAAGCCTGTATTGTGTTGAAATTCTGTTGCTGCAAAAGATGTGAGGACAAAGTGTTTTCTTCTGTCTTAAGTGTTCTCTTCTGGACAGAGCAGAAAGGAAATGTGATAAAAGTAAATCAGAAAATTGTGATAGTATTTCATACTATATCAAAAAGGAAATCTTCAACATATGCAGCTAACATTCAGCAACATGCTGGTTTGCAGCCAAATCAGTGAGTCACGATTTTTTCCTATTTCGGAAAGACGATAAACAATAAAGCTTTCTTTGTATTAGCATGATCAGAAAAATAAGGATTTCTACAAAAAGTACATTTATTTTTAGGAAGTATTACGATTTTAATGACAATCTTTCTTTTCAAAACCTTTACTAGTTTTATTAACACATCATCTGGAAATATTTATGACAGCTGTGAGATCCTTACTGTTGTAGGTGTGGTTGGCACTCTGATAAAAGGCATTTAGCTTTAGTAATAGATTGGTACATTCATTTGCTTGAGGCTTGCAAGAGAGTTTAGCTCACTCAGAAGAATCCCAGTATTGCTTTTTAGGGATGAGGAAGTGTAAGCGCTGTTCGTGCTGCGAATCAACAGCGGCTAAATTCTGAGGTGAGGGTGGGCAAGATGAGGGAAGGGTTAGAGACTTCTGGGTCACCATGTGAGCAAGTCAGAAGATATGATGAAGTAACTGCTAAGTGACAATGCAGGTCCCAGGGAAGAGGAGAGCAGTGGTGGAGGGCTTGCCATTAGTGTTTTTTCACAAATGAGTAGAGAACCATCTGCAATTTTAGCAGAGAGTTCTAGCAAAATTCTTTCAGGACAGCCCCAAGGGGTTTTAAACCTACATATAAAGAAATGTAAGTACCCTTGGTTTTTATCTTACCTGTTCTTTTCTGTTGCTTCCCCATCTGCAATTGTTCAGCATTTCAGACAAGCTGAAAACAGGTCTTTTAAAAGTCGTAGAACTGAAGCTGCGTGACAGGTACTATTCTTCACTGAGGCCATGAACAATTGCAGAGCTGCCAGTGTCTGACTGAAATAATGGGTGTACATATAGAATCATTTGTAAGACAGATGGCTCAGAAAGGTACCATTTATCTGCCAGGCAAGGTTTCATAACTCTTAGCATCCGTTCATGAGGAAAACATAATTAACTGTTGGCGATTGCTAATTACCTCAATTTAGTAGATGTTAGATTAAAGTCCTTATTTTCCAAAGTCTCTTTTTTTATATGGCGATCTCTGCAATGGTACTGAAAGAGGAAAAGTAGGTGGGAAGGAAGAGGTAATGTGTTTATGTTCATTAACTGGGTATGCCTCATAGAATCCATTCCTGTGACTCTGTGTAGTGCAGTAAATGTACAAGGTTATTTATAGCTTCTCTTACTACCCTGACTGTTTTTCCTGGTTCTCATTTTTGTACAGTCTTTCCATATTTGATACCATGTTTTTCTCTTACTACTCACGTACAAGTCCCTTGTCCTAAAAGATGGCTAAAGCTGAAGTCTTGGAATTTTTAAGGCCAATATGAAGTACGGTCTTTAGCCCTTGCCCTTTGAGATTTGAACAGCTCCTGTTGCGTTATTTATTGACTGCAGTTTGTTATTGTTTGTACAAGATGTGGACGTGCACTCCATGTGAAATGAGGATACTTCAAATCACAAGGGCAAAGCTGTATGAAGGTGTTTCAGCATGTCTGAAAGGATGTAGGACAAGATTTAATAGTCAGAAATTCATAGAAATTCACCAACCTGAATGTTTCTTCCTTAATCTTGCTGGAGTTTTTTCTCCAAAGTCTATGCTGAAGCTGTAATAATACACGGTATTTATCTTGAATTGAGTGTTTTTCATTTGTATCAATGCAATTAAAGGTATTTGGGGGAATGCTGTCCCTGTATGCCTTTTGTCACAGACTTCAGCAACTGTGAGGAAAAAATGTCTATGGCCTTGTGCTCAAACAGTTCTCTGACATTTCTCTGGTTTAGTGTGAGGAACAAAAGCATCTCTGTGTCAGAGCTGCACAGAGCCCCTTCTCAGTGTCAGCTCTTGTTAAACTGCCCTTTTGAAACACACGAACCCCCCCTCCTAAGAGCATGGTAGAAGAAATTTGAGGAAAAGCAGATAAACCCTAATAGAGCATCAGAAGTCCTCACATCTTGCATTGGTATTTGCTACAGGAATTCATACTGCAAACAGTATTTCAGGCAGCCTGTCTCGAGCTGTTTTCTTAGCTGAAAGAAATTAAAAAGCTCTTCAAAGTCTTTCCTGTACCTGCTTTCAGAATTTGGAAATTGAGCACTGGGATTGTCAGTTGAAGTGAAAAAGACTGTATTACAAAAGAGCAACATGGAATAGGATGATAAGTACTTTTGGAAACAAGACTTGCCGCTACCCATGAATGACACCCAGTAGGACAGTCACACAGTGAGCACAGGAGGCACAGAAAGACCAAAAAGTCATAGACAAAAGAAATGAAGACCACGTTGTCCCTCAAATGGCAACAGAGCTCTTCATTTCAGGGGAGAGAGTGATAGTCTGTGAAAAGGATGTGATTCATGGTTATCATGCAAGAAACAAGCGAGGCGGTCATGTAGAGTTAAATGTCATAAGATCATGTAGAGAACTTACAAATAGAAAAACAGGCAGACTTTGTTGGTTAGCATCAAATAGTTTAACTGTCTCTACTGAACAGCACAGGTTTTCATTTTAAGGTATGTTCATAATGACTTTAATCAAGCATTTTCAAGTTTCATGCCCTAAGCAGTAAGCGACTTTTCCATTACTAATCAAATGTTAACGTAATGTCAAAGGGCTTAGTTTAACCCAAATGAAAGGTAAACAGATTTCCTAATTTTCATTCTAATTGGTCAAAAAATACAAGAAACTGTTCTTTGTCCATCCCTTCCATACAAAAAGATCTTTGCAATGTTGGTTTGATATTTCACCAGCTGTGCTAAGATTCCTTGTCCTGTAGTGGGGTTAAGTGAAAATTTCCAGTATCTGCTGTCTTCAAATCTGTCAGAATTTTTCAGTTCTGAGATTTGTAAAAATGTTACTACTAAAATGAGAGAAAGCCTTTATCTCAGTTTTGTTATTTTACAGTATAGTTTCTATGTGAAACACATCACAGTGGGATTAGTGGCTGACAGCTCATGCTATGAACTGCAGTGACTTGTGAAACCAGTCTAGTGTCAGCAAGTTCAAATAAAATTCTTTATATTGGTAAATATTAATTCCTGTCTTCCTAGAAATTGTGTTAAAATCTGTCATATTTTTGACATTCCAAGGTTTGTAAAGCAACAGAGTAGCATTTTCCCATCCCTGGAAACGTTCAAGGCCAGGCTGGATGGGGCTCTGAGCAACCTGATCTAGTCAGGGAGGTCCCTGCTTCTTGCAGGGGGGTTGGACTAGATGACCTTTGAAGGTCCCTTCCAACTCTAACCATTCTATGATTCTATGATTCTATGATTTTGCCAGACAGGCAGTGATTCCCCAAGTCAGATGGCAAGTCTAGATACTTGTATCAGGGGAATCTACAAATCTCTCCAAATAAAATAGCTTCAGGATATTTCTTGCTAAGAAAGTCAGTGTAAAACAATGATGGAAAGGCTTTGGGAATAGTAATAAGGTATTTTATTTTTTAAATTTAAGGAAATGAAGAGAAGGGCTGGCTGGAATCCCTAGAGAGCAGAGGCTCTCTAGGAGGTGATGATAGTTAAGGGTTGTTTTGTATAAGCCAAGATGTAGGCTTATTTGTATAATCATAGACTCCCTAGACAATTTTTGTGCCCCAGTTTCAGCTCTGAGATTTTCATTAGTTTTAGCACAGTGCATTAAGGCAGTTCTGCATGGGATATATAGAAACCAGCATGTTGTCCAGGAAAACCTTCAAAGATTTCATATGAAAAGTCTAAAACAAAAACAACATGCAAGTACACTGTGTCTTTTCATAAAGACTAGGACACTTGTAGAGTGGACTATTAAAAACATATTTAATGGAGCAAGTTATCAAAATCACATTAGTGTATGAAAATACTTATTTACCAGACATACCCAGAAAATAAATACTCATTATAAAAATATAATCGTATGTTCAAATTAAACAGAAGAACATCTTCCAGTAAGAAGACACAAATCCAATAGCTTTCATCCTACCAGCTGTAGCTGATCCTTAGAGAAATGTTATAGGCACATCATCAGAAGCAATTTGGATACCAAGGTTTAATGGGTTCCTCAGTTACGTTCTGACAATTAATTGGGTTCAGGTTTAGCCAATAAGCAAACTTACTTTAAGTACTTTTGTGGATACTCAGCCTTTGTGTTTTAAGCAAGCATGGTTTATTTTGCAAATAGGAAGTCTAAGAGAATCTATATGGACAGTTTTTATAGCTTGACTAGTGAGTTAAGCTTGCCTGACACACTATGGCAGAAGTCACACAGCCATAACTTAATGGCTGTCATCTTAGTTATTGCAATTAAAGTAGTTTACGTTACCATTCTCCCTTTTCTGAGTTTCCCCTCAATACAGCACTGTGCAGATAACAGATTTCATGAGTTGTTATGTATATTCTTTCTAGACATTAGTACCACAAATATAAAAATAAATACATAGCTGGTTTTGCTGCAGTTAACTCCATTTGTCCATGTAAGCCCATTATTTGTGTGGATTTGTCAAGATCGTCTCAGAAAGCGTTTGAAGAATTACATGAACAGTGTTCTGTGCGGGAAGTTTGTTGGGGAAAAAAAAAAACATGAGGAAAAACCATTTCTACTGTCAAGACACTTGCTGAGTTAATTATCCTATTTACAAAAGCTAAAAGGAAAATACAATTTCTTACAATTCTTGTTAATTCTGTCATGCTGATTAATATGATTGATGATGATGTGTTTTATTTCTTGTCTGTTGTGTAGGTAATGGGATGCTAAAGGAGGTTCAGAAGATAATTTAAATCTCTTGACTGGAAAACATAGAGCATACTGCCACAGTGACTTTTAATGTCCTACATGAACTGTTGTGTACAGAAAAAAAAAATAATCCTTTGGTTACTGGTATTGAAAGGATGTGCAACTGTACTCTAACTTCTGGGAGTGTGGGAAGGACGTTTTAAAAGTTTCTGATTTATCAGATGTTGAAAGTTATTTGAGCCAGCTATATGCTAGAATAAAATTCTCATGTGAAAGCAATTGCTAAAGAAACTAATTATTTCCTTTATGAAGTATCAGAGAAAGGGAAAAACTTTGCAGTACCAAGAAAGTGTGTATGTTCTTTACTGCTTTTTTTTACCTGCATTAAGATAATAGTCTTACTCTTTTTCATGGTACTAATTTATCATCCCAATATTTGTCATTATGTAAAAATATAAAACATGAAGCGTATGTGTGTCAGAAATAGTCCACGCTGTCTTCCTCTTCAACAAATGTTTACATAGTTTCAAATATTTTCAAGCTCTCTTTGTAAAGGAGTATCCTAATCTCATTGCTACTTCTGCTGTAGGCACTTGCATACAGTAGTTGCACTTGTTGTAAGAGAAATTCTCTGAAATATTTGTATTTATTACAGTATGCACTTAATTGTTTTGTTTTTTTTTTCTCTGCTGTTATGTGTGTATTAGGCATATTTAGTCAATCTTCTGTGTATGTCTTAGTAATTAAGACATAAATAAGTGGTGAATTTCATACTAGGTGTACTTTGAAGGACTATTTTGATAAAGCACACAGAATTTAGTAATGGTCCTTTACATAATGTTGCAAGTTACGTTCAATGATGTAGAAACTAATTTTCAGTTTGTTAATTTGGCCTCTTAAATTTTGTGAATTACGAATGGGGAATTTATTATCGTTGTAGATGATATCGTTGTAGCCTGATCGTTATAATTGACTTATGATCAAAGATACCCTTGGCCACCTCTGGATCTGAGATTTCAGTTTCTGGCATGGAACACTAACTTGGATATATGCCTTGTGTTAGATAACAAGCTTCCCTTCTCTTTTGATTTCCCTTTGTTTCGCTCTGAAAGAATAAAACCTGACCATGTAGGATGGAAGTGAGCCACACACTTTGAAGCCCTTTTGAGATAACTCGGGAAAACAGAAGGTGAGATATGTGGCACAGCACATTTTCCTTCAGTCTTGGCAGACTGAAGAGATTAAGACTCCCCTGCCCAACATGATAAATTGAGTCATTTAGAAATCCTCTGAAAAGGTTGAAAAGTTAATACTTTTTATGTCTCAAAATGTGAATTACAGGAAGTAGGACCTGAAAAAATAGATTACTTCTGTGAGGGTCGTAGAATGGCTTATGAACTGTAGGCAAGGAATGCAAGAAGGAATAAAAGAATAGGTCTTCCTGGTCTGGGATCAAGATTTGAAAGATGAGAGATTACCACATTGTATTTGTTGTAACAGAAAAAAAGGGACCTCACAGGCTTTTTGGAGCATCTGAGGAAGACACTTGAAGAAATGTACTTTCTTAATTGCAAAGGTTATTAAAGCTAGAATTCCAATGTCAACTTAAAATCAGAGGAATTAAAAAATTAATTTGTTAGTCAATGTAACTTTGGGTGACAATGGAGTTACACAAGGCAATGCCTGCAATGGGTCAATTCGTCATGATCATTAATCCCTGCAGTCACTGGAGTCAGTTTCAATTTACAATAAATTCCATCTTTATTGATTTGCAAACAAAATAATGCTGCAGTGACACTGGCTTCAGGGAGCCTCTGTTTTGCGATTTAGTTTTGTTTTGGTTTAGACAGGTTTTTATATCTATCTCCCTGGTTGTGTGTTCACAGTTTTCTATTAAAATAACAAGAGTTTTTTTAATATAAACTTTTCTCTCTCAAGCAATGTCCCTGGAGTTTGGAATTGGCTGTGAACTTGTACAAGTCTCATTCACACCCAGCTAGTACTTGTTCATGGCTTTGTATTGAAAGGAAGACAATTCACAGATGCACAAAATGAATATGAAGAAATCCTATTACATATACACATGCAACATTCTCAAAATATACCCCCAATACATCATATTTTAATTTGTAATATGACTCTTCAATGTGACTTATTTTTCACATAAAAATTTCCAATTTTCTGAGGAATTTTGTATCCTATTTTTTTCATTTGTATTTCAGTAAGATGAAAGGTGAGGTCACCTGAACTAGAAAACTGTCAAAAAATAAAATATTTTCCTATAAAATTCCTATAAAATTTCTGAAACAGTAGAGTATTTTTCTATCTGATAATAAATCCTTAACTGTCACGAGCTGAACCATTAGTTCAGATTCCACTATATCCTGAAGCAACACATAAAGAACATACTAGCACAACTGGTGTCAGAAAATGTCTTTTTCACCTACTTAGAACTGAATGATGAAGTCAGAATTAATGGATGCATTTTTTCCCTTCTATAGTTTTCCAACCATGGCAGTCTAGTGTTTTGTTATGGAGGTTTTTTTTAATTCATCAAGGGAGAGAGATTTCTAGAGTCACTTTTGGTTGTAAATATCAGTAATTAAGTAGTTGACAATTAGTCTGAGAAATGGTGACTCGAAGAAGCACAAAGAGTTCTTTGTCAACTAATTCTTGTTCCTGCACAGTACCAATTATATCTGGAGCTGCAGAGTAGAGATCATGATACTGTAGTCTTTGAAATACATTGTTATTAATATCATAGTTTTACTGAATTTACAGAAAATAAAAATAAAAAACAATTAATGGCATTTTTCTTCATAGTACTTTTCTATCATGAATTCAGCTCTGAAGGAGACAAGTGCCCTCATCAATCATACAAGTGAAAAAGCAAACGTAGTATTGCTGTAGTATCCCTTTTTATTTTTCCTAAATCAGAGTATATGTGAATTTATACATATAGTTCTTAAAGTATTACAGTTGTCTCTTGAAGCAATTAAAATTGATAAACAGCTACAATGTGCTATCAGTGATAATTATCTTGGCCTTTTAAAAATCACTATAACTGTGTTAAACAGTTGTACTATCCATTTAAACATTTCCAAAAAAAAAGTAGTTTCTTTTGAGTGCCATGTTTAATGTGCAAACTATTAGGAAAGTCACTAGTAGCAAAAAAAAAGGAGGAAAACTTCAGCAGGTTCCAGTTTTAATGACCCTACAACCTAACTTTACTCTTGTAGCTATCACCTCTTATTTCATGGTTGTTCTGCTTCAGATACAATTCTTTATATTATCACTTCTGTTTTAGCTATGTTCTGCCATCTTTTCCACATAACAGGGACTGTTTCCTACAGTTCTGCTGATAACATTCTGCAGATTATACTAGGACTGTTTTTTCTTTTTTTTCTCTGTTACAATAGTTTCTGGTAAAACAAAAACAGATGCTCTTTTGTCAAGAAACGCAAAGAATCTAGGACTTTTCTTGCCAGTTAATTTTAACTCTCAGACAGTGGGCTGTGCTATTAATGTAGCACAGCTACAATTAATGTATTCTATTAATGCTATTAATGTAATCTATTAAATAACTTTTGTTTGCCGATTATGGTGATATATAGTTAAATTGAAAAAAGCTCTAAAATCCTTAAATGCTTTTGAATAAATTGTCTTACTCTAAGTACAATATGTGAAATATTGGAGTACAGTTAATGCATTACTAATTTTTTAAAAGGTAGAAGAAATAGAGCAGCTTCTCCACCAGAATTTAATTTCCTCTTTGAGATATATTTCTGAACTACAGTGTTGTATTAGTTGTTCTTTAAACTGAGGTAGCCAGCCAGGCTATATAGGAGATAATTAACCATTTTTCCCTTGACTATTTTTCCGTAAACATCCTTCACAAATAATGTGCCTTCTCACCTTGCTACAGTACGTAACTACTATTGATTACCTGCTCTCTGTTAAATTCTGCTTCTCTTCAGCACTGAAGGGCGCATACGGGAGTTGTGACAGATTGATTGGGACCTGCAGAATGCAGTTTAAAAAGATGATAGCTGTGACCTTCAACTGGGAAGCCAGTCCAAGCTGCTGTGTGAAGTGTGTTTTTTAATTACCCAAGTCATTGCACTGATATTTTTCTCTAACTTTAGAAATATATATATATGGCATTTATGTAAGTTTCTATAGATACATGCTAAGCAAAGTTACACAAAGATGTGTTAATTATGCCTGGCCATTAAAAAAAAAAAGATTAAATTAAATTAAAAAAAAAAACAACAAACCCCCAAAAAAAGAAAGCCCCCCTGAATTTTGAAACTTCAAAATTTAACTTCTTTTGAAAAATGCAGTTGCTAGAAATAATATAGGAAAGCATGCAAAGGATCAGCAAAGTTACAAGGAACTCAATTTGACAGGATTTCACTTCTGGCAAACAGGGCACCTAACTTAAAGTGCTAAAGAGGAGAATAGAGTTGGCATTCTCTCTTAGAAGAATGCTCAGTATAACAAATCTCAGAATAACCTTGGATACAAAACCACAGACATTAAGATTGGATTTGGGAGTGAAACAAATTTTTAAAATGCCAACAAAAAATAGATATTAATGACACATTCCAAGTAACTCCAATAAAGGGCAGAACTTGAATAATGTAGCAAAAAAAACCCCACTCAATGATCTCCAAATAACTCATAAAAGAAAATGAGAATGTACAGAGAGATACTTAACTTGATAGTTGTCAGCCAACCCTTATGTGTGATGAAAATGTCGTCACTGAGAAAGAGCAATAATAAGTGATTGGAAGAAGCTTAATTACCTGTGTCCTGAAAACATCTTCAAAGTGTCTTCGATCCATATGTCGAACTGAGAAAAAAAATATTGAAGAGGATTGTCTGTACGGTCCTTTAGAAAGCATCATAGTATCAATGTTGTGTTATATGGATCGTGGGATAGCAAAGAATGATAATGGTTGGATGCCTGAGGATCCTGTATGGAAACAAAAAGAGGAGCACTCTTATGCTGATATGTTCTCACTTAGGTCTGTAATTTGCAGGGTAGCAGATTATTATAGCACCCTGCTAAGAGTGGAGATATGAGAAAAGAAAAATGAAAATGAAGAAGAAGAAAAAAAAGATAAACACCCCCCCCCCCCCCCCCCCCC
>WHYT01014502.1:42583-78471 GCA_009806455.1 Tetrax tetrax | reverse complement strand
AAAAAAAAAAAAAACAAACAAAAAACCTTGGTGCTTCTGGTTCTTAGTTGGTGTAAACAATGTGCCATGCTTCATTTTACTGCAAAAAGATTTCTAATTTCTTGAAACTGAGTTGAATTGTTGTAAATTCTCACATCTGATTTATTTTCATATGATGCACAATTTTTCTCTTTAGTCTGGAGTTCTGTTTTTAAAATTACTATGAGATCTTAGAGTGAAAAATTTTCAGGGAATTTAAGTTCACATTTCTGTATTCTTCTGCTACTCTGTCATGATTGCTGAGATGTGCTGTTATACGGAAATAATTCCTCAAGTACTTCTCATTTTAAGTTTCTCAGTTCTTATAAAGCAGAACTCATACAGGGTTCTCTTACCTCATTATCATTCTCATCTTTTCATGCCATATATTCAAAACCAATTTTTTTTTTTAATTTTGTCTCTGCTGAGACCCTGCCGATAATTAGAGTATGAATGAAGAAATTATATTTGCTGATATATGGAGAATTTGAAAGTGAAAGCAACAAATATTGCTAAGGAAAAAAGAAAATAGTTTATTTCCTTATTTATAGATCAAAAGTGGATTTTGTTCTTTCTTTCTTTCTTTTCCTTTGAATAGCTCACTATAGCAAAAGACTGATTTTACAATTGCTTGTATATCTGATAAATGCAGTCCATGTATGTAAATAATACTTGTAAATACATGAAATTATTAAAATAATAAATGTGAGACAAATATTTTGATAAATTGAAAGATGCTGCTTGAATAATGAAAAATTATATTTTAGCCTATAAATAAAGGCAGCTTACTTGTCTCAGCTGTTTTCTTTTTGGAAACAGTCCTTTATGATGGTGGTACACTACATAAATCTATTCTAGCACAACTGTCTCCTAGATATTGAGTTATTCTCTGAGGGAATATTGGTCTTATGACATCCTTGTAAAAGAGGATTAGCTGAACAATTCTGGGAATTCCATATTTTTTCAACTTCAGGATATCTTCAGCTTATCTGTGGACTACAAGATATTTCTGGTACTATCAATACATAGTTACTTAAAATTACTAATTACATAACAAGCAGTTTAAAAAGTAAATTATGGAAAAAAAACAATGATAAAGAAGCAATCTAATGTTTTTAAGTTGGTACAAGTTGCAGTCCTTACTTCTGTATCTTAAAAGAAGCATGGTAAAGAATGTTTCAGCACAGATGACATTAAAACTGTTAAGCACTTGTTATCATACCAAGTTAGAAAACTGTATTCTCAGATTTCAAATTCAGAGACTTAGAATATTTAGTGATACTTTCAGGTTGGAAGAAAAGATCCTAGTTAAAATTATACTAAATTATTATTTTGACTAGTCGTTCTGATATAAGAACAGGAAAAGATATTAAGAAGAAACATTCTTATAAATCATTTTACTATTCATTCTGTGCTTACCTTTTAAATATTGAACTTCAATCACATTTTATTTTGCAAAGATACAAACTCAAAACAAACTCCTACAAAAAGCAACAACAACCTCTATTCAGTTCCTGTAAATGGAAGAGAGGTAGTCATCTGCTCTAACAGTATGTCACTTTCTGGCTTCTTCTCCATACTATCAAAATTATCATACTTGCATTTAGCTTGTGAGTGCACTGGCCGCAAGACATAGAGGTAGGGGAAGGTTCTATGAATAAGTACTTACTTTGCATGGTCTGAGCCAGTTCTTCCTTCATTCCAGATTTCACTCCAGTTAGAGTTGACTATGTCATATCCATGTTTAGTATTTGCTACAAAATCCCTTTTTTTAGGGTGCCTCTAGAACCTAAATCTATATCTATATTAAACAAACTAAGCAATTTACAGAACATTATCTGTCTGTGGCGTGCTACAATCTGTGTACATGTGTCAAAATCATACAACTACTTCCAGTAAAATAGCCTAATCAGGAAACTGATTGGAAACAATTTCTGGCAGACAATGTCCCCAAAGCAATGTCTCAAGCATTATCTGAGAGAGTAATCGTTGGCTTGAGTAAAAATTAAAAATCATAAAAGAAACAGTTGTGTGTTAGTGCTTAAATCTGGGCCTGGCCCTAATTACTAAATGTCGTAGTTCAGCCCTGATCGGGACCAGACTACGCAGTCTCTCTCTCACTCCCCCCACCCTCTGAGAGAATAGGGAGAGATAATATAAGAAAAACGGCTCGAGGTTTGAGATAAGGACAGGGAGAAAATCCTTACAGTTACCGTCACGGGCAAAACCAGACTCGACTTGAGGAAAACTGTTCATTTATTACTAAAAACAGCAGGATAATGAGACAGAGAAACAAGATAAACCTCTTCCACCCCTCCCTCTTCCCAAGCTTAACATTATCTCTACTACCTTCCTCCCCTGAGCGACACAGGGGGGAAGAGGGAATGGAGGTTGCAGTCAGTTCATCACGCGATGTTTTACGCCACTGCTTCATAGTTGGGGAAAGAACTCCTCACATTCCTCCCCTGCTCCAATGTGGGGTTCCACCCATACGCCCACACTCCTTCATGAAACTGTTCTGGCGTGGGTCATCTCTTCCACAGAGTACAGTCTCTCCAGAATGGCTGCCCCAGTGGGCCCTCCATGGGCCACAGCAGCATTCAGGCATCCACCTCCCCCGGTGTGGGGTCCTTCACGGGCTCCAAGTGGATCTCTGCTCCTCCATGGAACTCCACGGGCTGCAGGGGGACAACCTGCTCCACCATGGTCGTCACCACAGGCTGCAGGGGAATCTTGGCCAGGAGCCGCATTACTCCTCCACCTCCTTCTTCACTGACCTCGACGTCTGCAGCTGTTCCTCTCACAAGAAAAGTTCTTCACAACAGGCTGGCAGATGCCTCTCAGAATCTCTTCACGTCATCCATCTCATCTTCTCTCCACTTGTTGCAGTCAGGCTGGGCTGAGTTGGGCCCAGTTGGCCTCCTGGCAAGAGGCCAGAGGGTGAGGCCTGCAAGGCCCATGAGGCCTGCGCCTCCCCCTCTGTGCCTCTGCCCCCACTCAGCTTTGTCACATCTTCTCTTCTCCTTTTTTTTCTGTTTTCCCCTTCTTAAATGCGTTATCACAGAGGCGTTATCACGGGACATTCTGCTACCAATTGGCTCGGCCTTGGCCAGGAGTGGGTCCGCTCTAGGCCTGGCTGAGTCCACTGAACAAAGGGGAGTGACTTCTAGCAGTTTCCTACCGAAGCTACCACCTTAGGCCCCCCTCACTAAACAAAACTACAACACTAAGCTATTATATATGTATACAGTGAGATCACTCCAGATTGAAGCTCCAGTAGCAATTCATTGAATGCCTTCATGACCCTTTGAACTTTTCTAACTTCTTGTCCACTGTCTTAATTCACCCCTTAGGCTATGTAGAAAATCTATAATGAAATAGGAATTGATCCATAATTAGGTTCTGTCATTATTTCATTCATTAATAACCTTCCATTATGTTTAATCATAAAGTAAATTTTCTTATCATTTTTTCCTCATTATATTTTTACATCCATCAGGATAAATTGTGATTTTTAAAGAAAATAGTTTTTAACAAAAGTCTCCGTTATTCTCTTATACATTTCAATATAAGAATTCCTTAAATACTTTATATATGCTAGAATACAATTGTATCTGTAGCAGAGAATGTGAAAAGCCATCCAAAACTTATTTCAATCAAGCAATGGTTTGGGATATAGCAGCACAGTTTATACGCTTAATACTTTGGAGAATATTAAGATTTAATAGATCAACTATTGCATTTGAAAATATTACTTTGAATTATAAGGTAAGCCATAAAGATTGAAAGAAAAGGAGCAGACTCAGCTTATAACCATGTGTCTTGAATATTACAAAAGTATTTGTATGCATTGACATTGTTATGCATATATGATATCTATATGATGTCTGGATTTAGATTGGTATAATCCTGTTTTCTATAGATTTTCCTTTGTTATTTACACTAAAACACAGTACAGTGATGATGAGAAAAAGGCCATATTTGCTGAGAGATGTCTTCTACTTTTGCTTATAAGTTGTCCTAGTGAAAAAAAGCCTAGTACTATTAATAAAGGAAGATGGAGCAAGCTGTCATGCACTTACCATTGAAAATAGACTGTCTTCTTCCATAGAACAGTAGCCAATTATTAACTTCCTTCATCTCTTTCATAGAATTTTAGTACAACTTTCAATCATTGTTTTTTAATTTTTCAGAATTCTGTAAGATCTTTTTACATCACGCTTTGTCTTTACACACATCTGCATCCATTTACACTGTCCACCTTCTAGGTTCCCTGTAAAACAGCTTAATTTCTAAATTTTCCAGTACTATTTGCTTGTTTTTTTTATCTTTTCCACTTGTGTATGACTTGCAACAATGGGAGAAAAACCATAAGAAAGGAGAAACAAGAATGATTAGAAGGAACATCAGGAAGTTCAAGAAGGAGAAGTGCAAAGTCCTGAAGCTGGAGAAGAACAACCCTATGCACCAATATATGTTGGAGGCCATCCAGCTGGAAAGCAGCTTGGCAGAAAAGGATGTGGTGGTCCTGGTGGACATCAAGTTGAACATGAGCCAGCAATGTGCCTTGCCACAAAGAAGGCTAATGGTATCCTCAGCTGCATTTGGTAAAGTGTTACCAGCAGGTCAAGAGAGCATTCATTCATGACTGATGAAGTCACACCTGGAGTATTGCATCCAGTTCTGGACTCCTCAGCACAAAATAGACATAGACATCTGCAGAGTCCAACAAAGAGCAACCAGGATGGTTAAGGGACTGGAGTATCTCACATATGAAGAAAAGTTGAGAGAGCTGGAACTGTTTAGCCTAAAGAAGGGAAGGCTCAGGGGGTATCTTATGAATGTATATAAACATCTGAAGGAAGGATGCAGAGAAGATGTGACCAGGCTCTTTTCAGTGGTTCCCATGACAGGACCAGAAGCAATCGTCATAAACTGAAACATGGGAGGTTTCATCTGCACACAAGGAAACACGTTTTTTTTTTTTTTTTACTTTAAGGATTACTGAGTACTGGCACAGGTTGCCCAGAGAAGCTGTGAACTCTCCAATTGTGGATATACTCAAAAGTTATCTGGACATGGTCCTGGGCAATTTTCTCTAGGTGGTCCTACTTGAGCAGAGGGGTTGGACTAGGTGATCTCCAGAGGTCCCTTTCAACCTCAACCATGTTGCGATGCAGTGAAACTAATGTATAAAAGGATGCAAAAGATAATGAATATAAAGTATTAGTGAAATAATGAAAGAATAAAATCCTAAACAGTCAATCAGCTTTCCTATAAATTTAAGTTACCCAGAAGAAAAACAGAAGAAGTAAATGCAGCAGTGCGAGAATCCAGTAAGGACATTCTTCCAGGAAGAAAGGAGAGATAACATAGATGTATTCTTCCAGCATTATGGTAGAAAATGAGTTTAAGAAAAAAAAAAAAGGAGATCTTATATATATATGCTGAAAGCTTTGCAAAAGAGAAGTGATTAGGAATGTAATTGTGAACTAGACTCAAAGTTTAACCTGTTCACACAGACTGTTGTAGTACAAGAATAAAATTTTTAATATGAGACATAATTTCAGTGTTAATTGCACTACACTTTTCTTCTTGTAATAGTAAACTTTTGGACATTGGTTTAGGTGACAGAGTATTCCGTACTGACTAGAGTTTTGAAAGTCAAATGGTAGCTAACATATGACTGCTTACCAGAAACCACAGTGATGTGAAGCTGAAATAACCTCTGTGTTTTGAGAGATTGTACTTTAAATGTTCATGACCTAATAGATACCCCAACCGATAAAGTCAGTGGGAGACTTGCTGTTGACTTTAATGTTCATTAATACAAGCCATTGGCAAAGAGCAGGATCATTAAGCTGCAATACTCAGAAAGACTAATTTAAATACAGGCTATCCTTTACTCCTGTTATACTGTTATATTGTTATACTGTTATACTGTTCTTCACCTCAAGAGACCCACTGTATTCTTACAGAAATGTTCAAGTCACTTAATATGTATTACTATAAATAAATATTTTGCAGTCTGCCCCTTATAAATAGCTAAGAGAAATAACTTCAGTAATCAAAATAATGTGCTATGACATTTCAGACTATTTTCCAGATCATAATTATACAGAAATTTCAGGCTTAGATGAAAAAAAAATGTGAATCAGAAACAAAATAAAACCACACTTTTGTTGTTTTTAAAGTAAATATTCTATGTAAAAAAAGGAGTTGTGTTGGAAAAGCAGGAAAATCATATGCAATCCAGAATGATGTTGTACTTTGTGATCCTCAGACTTCACAACTCTTTCAGAGATATAAGAACTATTTGTTTAGCTCCAGGTCATTGCCTTTAAAGGCAATTTTTGAAAGACCTTAAGATTTAATTCTGATGCGGTAGAAATAAATAATCTTGTTAGTATTGAAATGTGAAAATTGAAATAATTACCTGTATATTCAAAACTGATATTGGACACACATATGCATGTACCAGCTTTGCAAAAAGTTATGTATATGAACATCTGTTAAACATAGGCCTATAATCTTTTCCAGATATAATAATTTGCATTGTAATTTGAATATATTTTCTATTTTTCACATTAGAATAATGAACAGTGATTCTGAGAATAAAAATAATAGCTTTTTTTTTCTTTTAATCCTACAGTACTTTCAAGTGTCCTATTGACTAGCAGAATATTTAATCTCCATCCGGTCTTGACTGTTGCATATGCCTTTGTTATTATCCTCCTAACTTCCTTAGGGTCAAGGAGTCTCTCCATCTTACACAACCAAATAGAATATAAATACAGGTGCAACAGAATATTGCAAAGAGTTCTAGGAAAAACATACTTTATACTTAAGCTAAATATGTATAATTTAATATAATAAAGGAAAGTAAGAACATAAAATTAGTCACTTAAAAATCCATTGTTACATCAATTTAGAGCCATATAATTACAATAATATATAGGAAATTGCTAGAATTATCCTTACATGAAGACAAAGATTAGAAATGGGGAAAGATTTATTAGGTTAACTAGTAAGTTCCTTCACCAAATTCTAGTGTAAGTATTTTTACTCAGCCTCAATTTAACTGACTCAAGGGCTGTAAAATTTCTCCACTTGAAGAGAATTTATCCTGTTGTTCAACAACCTAACTGAACATAATTATCTTGGATGCTTTTCCTTAATAATCACTTTTTTCACTGCTCATTTTTATTCTATTTCCTTAATTATATCTCTAGGATCTATTCTGAGAATGTATGCACTTTCTTCATATACTGTAAATATCTACAGACAAATTCAAATCCTTATCCCTCACTCAGACCTTCTCATTCCCCTTACTCCAGTCAAGATTGTAATAAGGTTATTTAAGCTGAGATATCAAAGAAACAACAACAACAACAACAAAAAGATGTCCCTAGAAAAGTCATACTAAGGGTAATGAGAGCAGAGTACATGTTGAAATCCCTTTTCTTTTATAAAAATAAAGATCTAACTAAATGGGCCAGAAGTTCTGAATATTTTACTTGTGTGTGTTGGTTGTATAAAAAATTTAACCCTTTTATCAATATATGAGAAACAACTTAAATAGCCTGAGTTCTAGAAGTCAGTTCAACTGCCTCAGTATAGAATATCTAGCATCATTTGAGATTACCTAAGTCATTTGTTTTTAATCTGTTAGTCCTAACATGCCAAGGTCTCCTGTGAATACTTCATATCTAACAGCCATTATGGACCAAGACATTGCAGATTTTCTCATGGTATTAGGCGTCTATATGTAGATGACCAAATGGAGGTTAGTGACTATAGACACGATTTTCAAATACTAAAATGAATTCAAGTTTAGAATACCAAATATTGTTTTGAAGTCAGTGCTGTAGGTCTGCTTATGTGGGTGTTTAAACAGAGATATAGCAAGATATTAATATAAACTTCTTGAAAATAGTCTTTATTATCATGACTTTTTAATAATTTTTATTCAATAATGCTTCAGTCAGTGCTGTATTACATTTTTCCCATGACTACTAGAAAATACTTTCTGGGCTAGTAAACAGTTGCCAGATTTCACATACACTACTCATTGTAGAATATTAGAAGGCAGATGAAATGTCAAAGGCATAGTAAAGATCTATGAACTCTACTTCCAACAGGAGTTTGGAGTTTGGAATGTTTTATTATCCCTCCAGGTATCTTAACTTCACACAAATGCTCTGATGTTAGAGCAAATAATCAGTATATATACACAAAACTCATATATCTGAAACAATTGGTAGGGAAGCATTTAACTCCTTCCATCAGTCTTTACAGAAGTTGGTTATAGGTATTGATAACCAAAGCAAGACTTCTTATCTTGATTCAAAACCCACCAAAGTTACTAGACGTCACTAGGATTTGGAGTAGAAGTAAAGATAAAAATCATTTCTAATGAAAATATAAGAAGTATAATTGTTTAATTGTGACCCTTGGATTAATCTAAGACACTGGATACAATTTTTGCAGTCTTAAAATTAAAACAAATGCTTCTTTGTAATATGTTCAAAAAGTCAAGCAATACTTTATAGTAGTAAACTTGCAGTATACATTATCACACTAATATTCTAAGATACTATGTTATGCACAAATTTATTGACAATTTCCATAAGGAAGATAAACACACAATTTATTTTAATGTATAAATATTTATATACAAAAGTAAAATTCATACAGGCATGGAAGAAGAAAATAAATAAATAACAAGCATCAAATACTTAATCTCCTTTTGACATTTAACTTAGATGTGCACCAGCTTACAGACCCAGATCTCAGAAAATGTCCAGATTCTCTACATATATACTGAAGGTGTCTGTGCCCTGAAAGAGTCCAAAGAGAGATTCTATCCAGTTATTTTAGTAAAATACTTCTAATTTGCATGATAGAGTAATCTATTTAGCCTAAATTTTAGATGGGCTGCCTGATCACCTGAAGGTGCCTCTCTGACCCTAAACTGCAAATGAAAGCTGGGTAAATGAGCTCTTAGCTTGAAGGATAATCATGTTATTGCACGAGTAGATCATTCAAAGCTATATGAATATTAGATGCAGATTTAATATAATTTGAAGTATTTTCTAAAGTTATTTTTGAAGTGTTATGTCTAGCCTATTATTTTGTGGAATATAATTGATTAAAGACATTATTTCGACTTAGACAGTATTTCATTATCATACGTGTGTTTTTAATAGCACAACGTAAATTAGGTCAGATAAAAACAATGATTTGTTTGAAAATGTAAATGTATTTGCTTCATCTGTGATCATATAATTTTATTTATTTATTTATTTGCTCCAAATAACAAAGCAAATACATTTAATCAGATGAATTTCTGAATGTTTAATACATACAACAAAATAATCAGCATTACTGAGCATGCTTTATACAGGAGTTGGAGTTTAATGCATTGAATGTATTAATTTTTAATAATTATAGATGCAGCTCTCATACAAACAATAGAGTAAAAAGACAAATCCAGGGCATGAGTGGGATAATGCTGTTCAAATGAATGCACTTGCTGTATGCCTTGGCAAACATGAATAAAAGGTTAAAAAAACAAACAAACAAACAGAAAAATCCCTCAGAACAGAGCAAATAGGAATCAGAAGACAAAATGCTTCCAGGAAAAAAAAAAAAACAAACAAAAAAACCAACTCGTAGGCAATAAAGATACCCTAGTTTATTGCTCCCTTGATCTTCTGGTAAAACAGAACCACAATTCTTATTACTGGAAGTAAAACTTGGGCTACAAATTAGTCCCCACGTTTAATCTAGGGACTTAATCTGGCATCTGTTGCAACTCCTGCATCCCTGCAGTTTCACATATATAATAATTACAAGTACCTTCTCTTATAAACTCCATCTCTATTTTCTTTTACCGCATAGCTCGACAGCTATTTCACTTCAAGTTCATTTCTTCAGCTACATAGACAATCCAACCCCTTCATGTGGGTATAGCATATAAAATTCTCAGGGCAGTAGTTATTTTATTTTACCACTTCACAACTTGAGCACATACTTTAGAAGACTGAGGTGAATCTTTGCCTTCACCTTCATGTCTCTTTTATCAAACTATTGACTCTGCTGACTTTCCCATTCTTAAATTCCCTTTAGCCATGGTCCGCTAGCATTTTTGATGTTGGTATGTAGTTCAGGATTTGACGTTTAATGTATAGTATATATGTAACTGATTGTGCTCCATTTTCTTGGTTGATAATTACACTTAATTGAGATATGTCTTTCCTATTATAGAATAGTTATAAAAAATTAAATTAAGTTATTGCATTGTAACTCCAGTTACATGCTGATGTCAGCCAGATTTCTATTTTGCTCCTATAATCAATACAAATTCTTGTGTTGCGAAGTGGGCCTTATTTTCTACAGATAAATCTGTGAACACAACAATATTTTCCTAGGTAAATACAGATTTTCAAGAATTTGTATTATTGGCTCCACAACAGCTTAGAAGTACTTTTTGTTGTACATCAGGAGTACACTTTTTTTTTTTTTCTGAAATTCATAAAATCTGTGATGAAAAAGCTTCACAGAAAAAGAAGTTATTCTGACTTACTTAACATTTTGCCATTATTGTAGCAGGGGTTTTAGAATCATAGAATTACTTTGGTTGCAGATGACTTTTAAGATGTTCAAGTCCAACTCAATATAGAATCATAGAATCATAGAATCATAGAATCACATGGTTGGATGGGACCTATGAGATCATCTAGTCCAACCGTCTTCCCACAACCATTGGTGCCACAGCTACTAAACCATATCTTGTAGCTCCTCATCAAGCCGCCTCTTGAACACTGCCAGGGACGGCGACTCCACCACTTCCCTGGGCAGGCCATTCCAGTGCCTGACCACTCTTTGGGAGAAAAAGTTTTTCCTCACGTCCAACCTAAACCTCCTCTGGTACAACTTGTGGCCATTTCCTCGGGTCCTGCTTGTTGCCTGGGAGAAGAGGCCAAACCCCTGCTCATCACAACCTGCCTTCAGGAAGCTGTAGAGTGCAATGAGATCTCCCCTGAGCCTCCTCTTCTCCAGACTAAACAATCCCAGCTCTCTCAGCTGCTCCTCATAAGACTTGTGCTCCAGACCCCTCGCCAGCTTTGTTGCCCTTCTCTGGACACGTTCCAGGGCTTCAATGTCTTTCTTGTAGCGAGGGGCCCAAAACTGAACACAATACTCGAGGTGCGGCCTCACCAGCGCCGAATACAGGGGGATGATTACCTCCCTGCTCCTGCTGGCCACACTATTTCTAATGCAGGCCAAGATGCCGTTGGCCCTCTTGGCCACCTGGGCACACTGTCGGCTCATGTTCAGCTGAGCATCAACCAACACCCCCAGGTCCCTTTCCTCTTCACAGGCCTCCAGCCACACAGCTCCGAGCCTATAGCGCTGCTTGGGGTTATTGTGGCCAAAGTGCAGGACCCGACACTTGGCCTTGTTGAACCTCATCCCATTCAGCTCAGCCCAGCGATCCAGCCTATCCAGATCCCTCTGAAGGGTCTCCCTACCCTCAGGCAGTTCAACACCACCACCCAACTTGGTGTCATCTGCAAACTTACTGAGGGTACACTCAACCCCATCGTCTAGGTCATCAATAAAGCTATTGAACAAGATGGGCCCAAGTACCGACCCCTGGGGGGCACCACTTGTGTGGGGGACACAGGCAGCCAGCTGGACTTGACTCCATTAACTACTACCCGCTGCGCACGGGTCCCTAGCCAGTTCTTTATCCAAAGAAGGGTATACCTACCCAGTCCACGGGCAGCCAGTTTCCCTAGGAGAATACTGTGAGAGAGCGTGTCAAAGGCTTTGCTGAAGTCCAGGTAGACCACATCAACAGCCTTTCCCTCATCCACCAGTCTGGTCACCCAGTCGTAGAAGGAAATGAGGTTGGTCAAGCGTGACCTGCCTTTCGCGAACCCGTGCTGGCTGGGCCTGATCCCCTGGATGCCACGCATATGCCAAGTGATCTCACCCAAGATGATTTGCTCCATAACTTTCCCGGGTACTGAGGTCAGGCTGACAGGCCTGTAGTTCCCCGGATCCTCCTTACGGCCCTTCTTGTAGATGGGAGTCACATCGGCAAGCCTCCAATCCTCCGGGACCTCACCAGATAACCAGGAGAGCTGGTAGATGGCCGAGAGCGGCTCGGCAATCACCCCTGCCAGCTCCCTTAGCACCCTAGGATGGAGCCCGTCCGGTCCCATGGACTTGTGGCAGTCCAGATGGAGGAGGAGCTCTCTAACTGTCTCCACCTGTACCACAGGGATGTATTCGGCCTGGCATCCTAGACTTCCAGATTAGGGCATAAAGTGCCCTGGGGATAACTGTTCTGCCTATTAAAGGCAGAAGTAAAGAAGGCGTTGAGGACCTCTGCCTTCTCCTTATCCTCAGTGGTCACATTCCCCGCTGCATCAAGTAAAGGGTGTAAATTCTCCTTGTTTTTTCTCTTACCACTGATATATTTGTAAAAGGATTTCTTGTTCTCTTTTACTGCAGTGGCCAATCTGAGTTCATGCTGAGCTTTTGCCTTCCTAACTTCCTCCCTGCATACCTTAGAAACTTCTTTGTAATCTCCCCAAGTAGCCTGTCCCTTCTTCCAGAGGACATAGACTCCCTTTTTCTTCCGGAGCCTCAACAATAGTTCCCGATTCATCCACACCGGTCTTCTTCCCCTACGGCTCGCCTTACGGCATTCAGGAACAGCCTGTTCTTGTGCCTTTAAGATCTCCATCTTGAGGAGCGTCCAGGCTTCCTGGACCCCTTTACCCTTAAGGAGTGAATATGACACTGTCAAGTCCAGAACTAAAACTTGTCCCTAAGTGCCACATCTACACGTCTTTTAAAAATGTCCAGGGATGATGACACAACCATTCCCCTGGGCAGCCTGTTCCAATGCTTGATAATTCTTTCAGCGAAAGAATTTTTTCTAATATCCAATCTAAACCTCCCCTAACACAATTTGAAGTCATTTCCTCTCATCTTATCTGTTCTTACTTGGGAGAAGAGACCAACACCCACATCACTACAACCTCCTTTCAGGTAGTTGTAGAGAGCAATGAGGTCTCCCTTCAGTCTCCTCTTTTCCAGATTAAACAAGGTCAGTTCCCTCAGCCGCTCCTCATAGGACCTGTACTCTAGACTCTTCATCAGCTTCATTGCTCCTCTTTGGATGTGCTTCAGCACCTCAATGTTTTCTTGTAGTGAGGGGCTCCAAACTGAACACAGTATTCGGCATGCAGCCTCACCAGTGCCGAGTAAAGGGGCACAATCACTTCCCCTGCTGGCCACACTGTTTCTGATACAAGCCAGGATGCTGTTGGCCATGTGGGCACACTGTCAGCTCATGCTCAGCCAGCTCTTGACCAACACCCCCAGATCCTTTTCTGCCAGGTAGCTTTCCAGCCACTCTTCCCCAACCCTGTAGCATTGCATGGGATTGTTGTGACACAAATGCAGGACGTAACACTTAGCCTTGTTGAATCTCATACAATGTCCTCGATTCACTGATCCAGCCTCTCCAGACCCCTCTGCAGAGCCTTCCTACCCTCAAGCAGATCGACACTCCTGCCCAACTTGGTGCCCTCTACAAACATACTGAGGGTGCCCTTGATCCCCTCATTCAGATCACTGATAAAGATACTAAACAGAACTGGCCTCAATACCGAGCCCTGTGGAACATCACTTGTGACTGGCTGTCAAGTGGATTTAGCTCCATTTGCCATAAGTCTTTGGACCCAGCCATCTACCCAGGCTTTTTTACCCAGTGAAGCATGCACCTGTCCAAGCCATGAGCAGTTGCTTTCTCCAGGAAATGCTGTGGGAAACTGTGTCAAAGGCTTTACTGAAGTCTAGGTAGACAACATCCACTTATCCACTAAGTGGGTCAACTTGCCATGGAAGGAGATGAGATTTGGCAAACACGATCTGCCTTTCATAAATCCACACAGATTGAACCTGATCAGCTGGTTGTCCTGTACATGCCACATCATGTCACTCAAGATTATCTGCTCCATAACCTACCCTGGCACCAAGGTCAGACTACAAGGCCTGCAGTTCCCGACATCCTACCTTCTTGCCTCTCTTGTACATGGACAGTGCATTTGCTAACTTCCAGTCAACTGAGACCTCCCTGATTAGCCAGGACTGCTGATAAATGATTGAAAGTGGCTTAGTGAGCACTTCCGCCACCTCCCTCAGTACTCTTGGGTCAATCCCATCCTGCCCCATTGACTTATGTGTGTCTAAGTGCTGTAGCAAGTCACTAATCATTTCCCCTTGGATTACAGGGGCCTCATTCTGCTCCTCGTCCCTGTCTTCCAGATCAGGGGAGTACCCAGAGAACAACTGGTCTTATAATTAAAAACAGAGGTAAAGAAGGCATTAAGTAGCTCAGCCTTTTCCCCACCCTTTGTCACTACGTTTCCCTCTCCATCCAAGAAAATTTGGAGAGTCTCCTTAGCCCTGCTTCGGTTGCTATGCTTATTTATATAAACATTTTTTATTGTCTTTTACGGCAGTAAACAGATTCAGTTCTAGTTGCACTTTGGCTCTCCTAATTTTCATAAATTAGGGGGTTTTTTTTATTTTTTTTTTCATAAACCCTTCTTTTTTTTACCTAAGTTCCAGCCATAGCTCTCTATTCAACCAGGTCAGTCTTCTTCCTTGCCAGTTCGGCTTTTTGCATGTGGGGACAGCCTGTTCCTTTGCCTTTAAGATTTCATTCTTGAAGAATGTCCAGGCTTCCTGGACTACTTTGCCTTTCAAGATTGCCTTCATTTGGACTCTGTGAACCAGTCTCCTAAATGAGCCAAAGTAACATGCAATACTCACCATGACATATGCTGAAAATTTCACCATAATACTCTTCAATGCAAATGAATGTCCTTTGTGCTAAATCTTGTAATCATTACTCTAACCTTATGAAGATTCAACAAAAAAAATAAACTCATGGAAAGATCCCTATATTATCTTAAAGTTAAAAAAAAAAAAACCAAAACAGAATCCAATTCATTGTTTCCATATTATATGACAAATACAGCTTCACAATGAATTATTTTTTTTATAACTTGTTAATGATATTGGCTTTATACATGAAACAAGTCAAAACTGTGCTCTCTTTTCAGTTTTTTCAGTTGCTGAGTGGACAGATGTACATGTCTCATACAAGTAATACTGATATGCTTGTGTCTAGTAGACATTAAATTTATATTTCGCACCTAGTCATAATCTTAAATTAACTTTTCATCAATTAAAATGTCAGCTCAAAGAAATGCCAAAATACCCCCAAAGAAAAAGGCTTTCCTTTAAAATAAAATTATAAAAATTGGTCTTTCTGTCCCTCAGTACATTTTAATCTCCATTTAGGACTTCTGAGATGACTTTTCTATCTAAAAAAACCAACCAAACAAAACCCCTGCAACTGCCTATTTCCCAAAAATAAAAACTACAGTTTAGCTGTCAAGGCAGAGGTTTATTTACCAAAACAGATGTGAGATCCGATCATTATGGAAATAATTAGTCTATTGATTAGCAGCTCTCTGGATCAGATCACCCATGTGTCCTTGGTGCTCAGGGTCACAGAATTCCTTCCTTTTAAGCTCCTTTCTTCACTTCAGTGTATCCAGATCTTAGCATGAGCTGCTTTGTTTATAACCCTTACTATGTGGATTTACACACTGACCCTGTTTGCTAACCTGCTAACACTCTTTTCAGATCTATTTTAATACATGATTAGCAATCTGACCATGTAAATTAAGAAACAGAAGAAAATAATAAATTCTTTATTTGACATTCTATCCCTCCAAACCTTCCCCCATTTACTTCTGTGTAATTTTTCTATAAGCTTATTTACCATAAAATTCTCAGCTGCTATGATGGAAATTTATGCCAGTAAATCAAGGTTTGAGCCTGGATCCTATTCACATTGCTTAAAAGCGCTGGTGGTTGCTTCTGGCTTTTAGTTTCTGATGCCACTCACCATAAAGTAAAACTCAGACCACAAATAAACTTTGCATATCACAATTCAAAGAAAACATCAGACCACTTCCCTGTGAGTTTCAGGAAAATCTGATTGATGTAGTCTCTCACTACAAAAAAAAACCCCTATTATTAACTTCCAAATTCCACAGCCAACATAGTCCTCTGAGAGACCTACAATAGCCAGTCATGAAACCATCATTAAAGACCTATTTGATTTTATCAAAATCATCCAAAAAGCTGCCTTTACCCAAAAACCACTTCTTTTTTTTTTTTTTTAAAAACTGACTATTAAAGACTTATTGCAATCTCAAGGCATAAATATTTCTCAAAGAAACAATCAAACCGTCTGTGATCTCTCAGTCTCAGAAGAAAAGGAAGAAAAAGGGAAAAAAAAAAAGTCTCTCCCCTCAAAGATTCAGATTTTCTGAGCACAAAATATGGGAATCTACTAGAGATTTGTTTTACTGTTGATTCTATATTAACTTTTCCACTCTCCCTAATCCGTCTATGTTTCAACATACCTCTATTTCAAACTCTTCTCTGTCAAGGAGGATAATAACTCTTTCTAACTTCTCTTCGCTTTGCTTTTCTTTCTTGTCTTCTCATCTCTTTTCCACAGTCTTTTCTTTCAAAGATTGCCTAACTGTTACGTATCCAAATAAACTGCTTATTTAAAAAGCTGTTGTTATCACCTTGTATTTCACTTTTATTTTTACTGCCTCTATTTCAGACCTTAAGAAGGACTTCTATGCCCAAAAGCTTGGCTGATTTTTTTTTCTCAGTCAAGTTGCAAATCAGTTCAGTAAACGAAATTTTTTTTTGTCTCCTACCAATAAAAAGCATGTCATTGAAGGACACATATCTCATTATTTATTTATGCATATATTTCTGAGTAAATATCTATCTAGTGCTAAACAGGAAGAGAAGGAACATAACCCCCATTTTTGAAAAGGGAAACAAGGAGAACCCAGGCAACTATAGGCCGGTCAGCCTCACCTCTGTGCCTGGCGAGGTCATGGAGCAGATTCTCCTGGAAACCATGCTAAGGCACATGGAGAGCAAGGAGCTGGTTGGTGAAAACCAACATGGCTTCACCAAGGCCAGATTGTGCCTGACCAGTTTGGTGGCCTTCTATGACTAGGTGACAGCATCAGTGGACAAGGGATGAGCAACGGATATCATCTACCTGGACTTGTGCAAAGCTTTTGACACTGACCCACACAACATCCTTCTCTCTAAACTGGAGAGACATGGGTTTGAGGGATGGACCACTTGGTGGATAAGGAGTTGGCTGGATGGCTGCACTCAGAGAGTGGTGGTCAACGGCTCAATGTCCAAGTGGAGACCGGTCACCAGTGGCATCCCTCCATGTTGGGCCCGGTCCTGTTCAACATCTTTGTCGGTGACATGGACATTGGGATAGAGTGCACCCTCAGCAAGTTCACCAATGACACCAAGCAGTGTGGTGCCGTCAACACGCTGGAAGGGAGGGATGCCATCCAGAGGGACCTGGACAGGCTGGAGAGGTGAGGCCGTGCCAACCTCATGAAGTTCAACCAGACCAAGTGCAAGGTCCTGCACCTGGGTCGTGGCAATCCCAGGCACAAATACAGGCTGGATGGAGAATGGATTGAGAGCAGCCCTGAGGGGAAAGACTTGGGAGTGCTGGTGGAAGAGAAGCTCAACATGAGCTGGCAATGTGCCCTTGTGGCCCAGAAGGCCAACCGCATCCTGGGCTGCATCAAAAGGAGCGTAGCCAGCAGGTCAAGGGAGGTGATTCTGCCCTGGTGAGACCCCACCTGGAGTACTGCGTCCAGTTCTGGAGCCCCCAACATCAGAAAGACGTGGACTTGTTGGAGAGGATCCAGAGGAGGGCCACAAAGATGATAAGAGGGCTGGAGCACCTTTTGTATGAGGACAGGCTGAGAGAGTTGGGGCTGTTCAGCCTGGAGAAGAGGAGGCTCCAGGGAGACCTGGTAGCAGTCTTCCAGTACCTCAAGGGGGCCTACAAGAAAGTTTGGGAGAGGCTGTTCAGTAGGGCCTTTGTGGTAGGATGAGGGTAATGGTTTTAAAATAGAGGGAGGTAGATTTAGATTAGATATTAGGAAAAACTTTTTTACACTGAGGGTGGTAGAACACTGAGACTGGTTGCCCAGAGAGGTGGTTGTTGCCCCATCCCTGGAAACGTTCCAGGCCAGGCTGGATGAGGCTCTGAGCAACACGATCTAGTCAGGGATGTCCCTGCTTCTTGCAGGGGGGGTTGGACTAGATGACCTTTGAAGGTCCCTTCCAACTCTAACCATTCTATGATTTTATGATTCTAATACCAATTATCTTTTATTTTAAAAATATGATCTACTGCTCAGTATTTGAGAAGGAAAAAGAAAGACAGGTCTTGTAATAAATTATTAGCTCCAATATCCAAGCGGTATTCATGTAAAATATTAATTTTTTCTAAACAAAATATTAGACTTTATTAGTGACCTGCTCAGAAATTTATTAACGACACAACGATTTAAGTCAGTATGCATAAATACAGGAAGACAATTGGTACTCAGGAAAGCCTAAGTACCTCAAGAACCACATACACACTTCAATTCAATGATAAACTCAAATGCATTCCCAAGGTCAATATCAATCTGCTGTTGATCTCTCAGACATTACCTGAACATGCAGTAATTCAGGCATCTAAAGATATCAGCCAGCACATAAAGAGATATGGCAATTTTTGAGCTCTATGTGTCAATTGTCAATAGTATTTTAGCTTACAAATGTTTGTTATAAAGCCTCCAAGGGACTGCTATATTATTTACGTAAAGATTGGAGAATTCTGTTAACATACGGCCCTAGAAAGACTTTTCTTGTAATTGTACTTAAATTGTCTTTCTCATTCTAATATAGTCTCAAAGGTAATTAATATATGTTGCATACCATTAGATTTTTTTTTGCAAGTTTTACATTATTATTTCTAAATATTTTTATTTTATTCATAGCCAATTTATTTCAGTATAAAATGATTAGCTATTTATATGAGAGTATCATTGATGAGGTAGAGTAGATACTGATTTTTCATCTTAATTTCCTCTTTTTCTTTAGACAGCTCTTTAGACAATTTCTGAGACAAGGTAAAACTATAGAGGAAGGTTTCTTTTTTTTTTTTTAAATCCTACAGCTACTGCTTACTAGCTTAGTTCTGCTATAACTAAACAATAATGTGGCATGAGTATGTAAAGCCAAATGTTTCTGTTGTTAATGTAACTTATGATTCTCTACACATACAGAGAGATGCCAAGATCTTTGTGTGTATACGTATATTTTAGTGGCTAGAACAAGAAGAGAGAGCTGCAGAGCTGATTGATAGTCTCCATTGCTGGAGGCCTTGAAGAAAAGTCTAAGCAAAGATCTTGTAAAAAGATGGTCATAATAGAATGGATTGCAGTATTTCCTAAAGTTCCTTCCAACTGCATAGTTCTGCATACTTGCTTTTGTTGAAAAATAAAAATTCATTACTTATAAACTGCTTCTTAGTGATCCTTATGGATTATGACACACAGGTTCTCTGTTCATTTATCTATAGAGCGACTTAAAATTCCTTTTAAATCAGTAGAAAAATCCTTCTGACCTCTATATTCTTCACATTAAGTGATTTTTTTTTTTAAATGTGCTAAAATTTTATGAGGGGACAGTGCTCTAAAAGAATTTAGATAAAGAAATAATATGAACTACTGTAGATCTGCAGTCTTCCCTAAAGTATGCATTTTTTTTTAAACATACTGGAATGGAAATAGGCATTAAAAATAAATATTCAAATTAAAAGACAGAACATATGAAATAAGGGAAAAATACACAAAATCTAAGTGCTAATGCTGATATTAAAAAAACAAAACAACGAGTTAAAAATTTAAACAAGAATTCAAGGCAATTTGCATCTAAATTCAAAATGACAGTCTTTAAGATCCAGATTCAAATTCAATTAGACTACATTTATGCACCATAAACACTATCTATTTATCCTAATGCTTGGAGGTGAACCTCTACAGATGCCATGGTAAATCCATAGGAGGGCCACAAAAATGATCAGAGGGCTGGAGCACCTCTCCTCTGAGGACAGGCTGAGACAGTAGGGATTATTCAGCCTTGAGAAGAGGATGCTCCAGGGAGACCTTGTTGGAGCCTTCCAGTACTTAAAAGGGGCCCATAAAAAAAGATGGCAACAGACTTTTTAACAAGGTCTATAGCAATAGCAAAAGGGGTAATGGTTTTAAACTAAAAGAAGGTAGATTGAGACTGCATATAAGAATTTATTTTTTTTTTAATGATGAGGGTGATGAAGCAGTGGAACAGGTTACCCAGAGAGGTGGTAGACACCCCATCGCTGGAAACATTCAAGGTCAGGCAGGACGGGGCTCTGAGCAACATAATCTAGTTGAAGGTGTCCCTGCCCCTTGCAAGGAGGTTGGACTAGATGACCTTTGAAGGTCCCTTCCAACCCAAACTATTCTACGATTCTATGATTCTATGAACTTTTAAGTTCTCTTGACACCTAAGTATTGTGCTGCCAATTCATCATCTGCATGAAGGCGTTTGTCCTGAGGAACAGTCATGTCCCCCAGGTAAAGTGCTTCAGAGTGAACTGACCGTATTTAAATTTCATAGCTCCCAACAAAGTTTTCAAAGCCATCATTAATTATAAAAAATATTTTTCTATGTATATATGAGAGGTGGATGAGGGTGGAGGGGAAAGGTACAGTTACAAGATCTTCAAAAATGTGAAAGTGGTGCCTTTAAATACATTTAGAACAGATATCTCATGTCCTTAGCATATCCTCTTTGGCATAAGAGCATGTGAATATGTTGCCTACTGGCAACAAATACTAGGCCAAAGCCCACTGTGACAATACCAGAGTATTCTGTAGGATAAAATATTCAAATTTATCTATCCTGCCTGTAAGCAATCTCCAAAAGGAAGTGCCCTGAAGAACTGTATTGTATGTTTTTTTCTTGGTGGGAAATATCAGTACAGACAAGGTCCAAGCAGTGTAGTAACTTATAAACAACATGTGCAGCCAGGACACAAGGAAAGAAGAGGCAGAAAACACTTTGCATACTTCATATGCCTCTACAAATATGAACATGAAAAATGTTCAAGAGTTGAAGTGATACAATTAATAAAGCAGCATATTTGTTAATTGTGTGGTTTTTTTCTTTACCTTTCTTAACAATGTGAATGAAGAAATTCTCAGATACCACATTTTTAAGTGTTCATTTTTTAAAGTGTTCACATGAAGACATTTCTGGATTACACCTGGCATTAATCCTAAAAGTTCACCTCTGAAAATTGGTTAGGAAGACAAAAAGCAATTAGCTGCTAATCAATCAAAGGTCATTTCTTTTCTGATCTAGACTAGATGCCTCATCAAACATAAAAATAAAATTTAAAAAAACCCCTAAACATTGCCAATTAAGCTATTGACAGTGAGTATGTACGTGATATGTTTATATTATTTATATTGATACCAAGTCTATGGAAAAATAGCTCTAGATTAAAAAAAAAAAAAGTGTTGTGTGCTGAGAAGCTGAATTGTCTATTTTCCACTTAGAAGCCAAAAGACTAAATTTGTAACTGATGTACAAATTTACATTAAAGGATCTTCTCTTTTCTTATCTTCAGATTGGCCCCCCCATTTCAAAGTCTGAAGAATATATTTATACCCACCATCTCCAAGCTGAACAGACACTATATTTGCCATTTACCTATTAAGAGAGAGAAACATGGAAAAAGCTAGCTCTGTTCACAGGTCCTTACCTATTTTTCTTCCCCTTCGATGTGTAAACTACACTGTCTTAAAATCACTGTAATGCTATAGAGTAAAAGTACTGTCTTTAAGAAAATTTTAAGATAAGTAATCTAAATTGGGATAACAGAATCAGATCTCTGTAATACCAAATATCTTATTATGTCTCAAAACATGGAGGCTGATTTACAGTTCTTTTAAACAAACAAAAAAAAAAGGATATCATGGTTCAATTCACAGTTTTAAAATAAATTTATTTATAGACACTATTAAATAAAGTTATTCTAATTTTTCTAACAAAATCCCCTATATAGTATCAGTTATCTTCCAAAACTTGCATAGTTTAATAACTTTCTTCACAGTTGTAATATGATACTTCTGTAGCTCATTTACAATTAATATTGATGAACGTAAAGTAAAAAAGGAAAATAATGCTTTCTTCTATGGCAGGGGGACACTTCTTTTGACACTGAAGATGCTAGTGTATATCACTGTGCAGAACTATGTCAGACATGAGCAAGCAGATTCATAAAAACTATAAAAAGACAGACCTGCAAATGGTAAGAACCATTTTCTAGTTTGACATCCTGTACCGCATCGGCCACAGAATTTAGTAATTTTGGAAATTAAGGTACTATACCACCTGCTCTTTCCTGCTCAGTTTCCACAGTTTGATTACATATTGTTCTACTTCTTGACATTGTTGAGGAACCTAACACTTTGTAAAATTTATTTTTTTAGATGATTAAAAGAGACATTTCCAAAGAAATATTCATAGAATCATAAAATCATAGAATCATTAGTGTTTGAAGGGACCTCCAAAGGTCATCTAGTCCAACCCCCCTGCAAGAAGCAGGGACATCCCCTACTAGATCGGGTTGCTCAGAGCCTCATCCAACCTGGCCTTGAATGCTTCCAGGGATGGGGCATCCACCACCTCTCTGGGCAACCTGTTCCAGTGTTCTACCACCCTCAGTGTAAAAAAAAAATTAATATTTGTTTGCAGACAAATATATACTTTTCCAGTTCAAATAAAATGCAGTTTTATTTTGTTTTCGTTTGGCTTTGTTTCATTTTTTTTAACATCAAAAGGAAGAGAGATATTATCAGAGAACTTTAATGTTGACATATATCATGGCATGGCACGGGCCGGCAGCTCCATGCAGGACAGGACTATGGGCCAAGGGAGTCCCCAGGGTCCATCAGGTCAGGGCCTGGCAGCCAGGGCCTGTCCTACTTCCCAGCCAGGAGCAGGGCAGCTGGGGAGCACCAGAGCAGCTGTGGGGCACCAGGGCAGACCCAGCCCTGGCATCAGGCACCTCTGTGGGGATGGGGATGGGCTAAGGCTGGGCTGGGCCATTGGGGCCAGACCTGGACCCACAGAGTGAGGGCCAGGCACAGGCAGGTCTGTGAGGCAGCAAGGCTGGAGCTGGGGCCGGGCTGGGTGAGCTGCAGCCGACAGCAGCTCCCAGGGCCTGGGGAGGCCAAGCCACTGCCCCCACCTTCCCCCATGATATACATACATGCTGACCAGGTAAATACAGACTGTGGCATCCTGTTGTTGTGTGCTGTAAAAGACTGTGTCGAATATTTGTCTCAACATTGTTGAAACATCAAACAATGGAACTTATCTTGCAAGCCAACTCCCATTATCTTGCAAGCCAACTCCTGTTGTCCTGAGAACCTGAATGCAGAGCTGATTCTGAGAAATTTAGCCCTACCTTCCCCCCTGGCATGCGCCCAGAGATGGTAATGGGCATGCATATCACCGCCAGGTGAGGGGTGCGACTAGGCAAGCCAGCTCTTGGAATACAATGAATACACAACGAAACAAACAATAAAAGGACAGAAACAACCAACATAAAAGGGGGAACAAACATCGACGGAATCCATATCGACGGAATCCACATTGATGGAACCAACTTCAGAACCAACATCGGACGGATCATTCCTCCACCGAGTGAACTGGACTGTCGGGATCCCACAGCTCCATAGTGGTAGCTATTGCAACTGAAACTCTTTTCTCCCTCTTTCCTTTCTTTCTCTCTTTTCTCTTGCATTTGTGAACTTGTTCTCGGGTAAATAAAGTAACTGGCGCTTGACTCCATTTTGAGTCTTAATTCTGTTCCCAAGAATACTAGAAAAACCACGCTCCAGTGTATGAGAGGTTGATATAGCTGCCCCTAGCTTCCCAGACTTGTTTGAGACTGGCTAGAATGCAAGGGGGCCTTCCTCTCATCTGAAATCTGAGCGTGACACATGCTTGTTGACATGGTTTCCAGGAAATAAAAATAAGCATCTAACGGAAGGAAGAGAATAGAAAAGCACAACAAAGAGGAGACATTGGTCACCACTGACATGTGCAAACTCAGGCAAGTTTTAGAGTATATGTGATGCCAAATGCACATCATTAATGTGCTCTTGATAAAAGAGTATTCCACTGCTAATAAAGTATCTGCTGTTACTACTGCGGTTCAATAAATAAGGGACATAAATTTACTTGCCATATCATTACCTAAAAATGAAGTGGATAATAAAAGTATAATTCCATTCTTATAAATTGAAAGGAATGGTTTAAGTATTTTAATTAGCAATTGACTAGATAACTACCACTATACAAAAATAAATGCCAATTAACATGCTAATTTTTGGCAATTAATTGATATCCAATCAACCCACTACACTTATTTTGTTAAACACCAGTTAAGTCCTAAAGCTCTTTGTAAGTTTAATTTATCAATTACAGAGAAAATGCACATTTATTTCTAGCATGATTGGGTTAATTATAAGGCAACTAGATTAGGTTGGTATTTCTTTTTAACTTTATTAAATCTTATTAAAAAGATTATACATTTAGTGTACAATAAACATTTAATCTAAATTAAATAGTTGAATTTAATTAACTTTTAAAACTTTCATGCAGCTTCATGTAATGTTATAGGACAACTAATATCTCAGGCCTGACAACTAAAACTGTCTGCTCCTCTGTCATCATTGAGTATTATATTTAAAGTCGTGTATGACATTAAGACCAGAAAACTACTTATTTTCCAACTACATCCATCTTTCATTGCCTATTATTACCTTCTTATGATACACATTACACTCTTACATTCACAAAAAAAAACCTCTTCCACGTGAGTTGACAGATATATTAATGAGTATTAGGTACTAAAACATTTGCTTTGTGTAATAAAAAAAATATTCAAAGGAAGTTATACATACCATAACTTACCTTCCCTTACTCTGTACAGAACTGACTAAAATATAATAGTTAACAAAGACAATCATTTAAGGTAGCTGAGAATTACATTCTATGTATTTTATAATGCATTAGAATAAACTCTTACAACTCCAAAAGCTTATAAAGTTGGGTACCGGGTTCACTATATGTAAGTACCCTAAAAATTACTAAATCATATTTGCTTCCAATATTTCTTTCACAAACAAAGTGACTGGAAAGATAAAGAGATAAAAAATATCCATTAAATTAAGACAGAAGCAAACTGGTTCAGACAGCTAATAAAGAATTTTGGAATCCCCTTTCTTAACATTGGTTTAATTTTCTTTTTTTTTCTTTATTCCTGGGAAACAATAAGTATTTTACTTTATTATTGTTATTGTTATTGTTGTTATTACTGTTATTATTGTTATTGGGTTTGTTGCTATTGTTGTTATTATCATATATCATAGTATATTTGTAGATTGATTTATGTTACATCTTATGAGAGGAAACAATAAGAATCTAATTCAACATTCCAGTTACACGTATATATAAAGTAATATTTCTTTCATGGTGGATTTGCTCAATTCCTGTTTTAATTAATGACTATAAAGAACACACCCAAAAAAAAAAACCCCAAAAAAACCCCAGAAGCATTCTTTCATCATATTTGCTTTGCTGCTTAAATTTATATTTAATATGACAGAATTAGGAGTTGAATTTTTTGAACAAATGAGTATTTTATAGCAAAACCGTGTTAGAATTGTATTTTAAAGGGTTGGTTAGAGCTTCAAAGATTTTATAAAGTTATTAATTTACTCATATTTATTTGAACAGCATAGTTGGATTGTAAAAAAAAAATATAATGTGACAGTTTTTTGTTTGTATAGTAGGGTATATGAATCTATAATCATGTCTTCAAAGCTCTTCTAGTTCTAGGAGGGTTTTTTACCTTGTTGAAGTTTGTGCTATATGTCATTAAATACTGAGACAATCTTAGTATAAATCCTTTATTCTTTTTAGAGCTTAAAAAACTTTAAAAATACAATTTATTGTTATTAAAAAAAATGAGCCATATTTGACTGCAAACCAGTTACAACTGAGTTAATTTGGGCATTGACATAACTAAGTATTTTCTCCCTTTTAGGAAAATTTCCATTCAGAATATTTTCCCCCTAAATAAATGAATAAAAATGATACACCAGATTAAGTAAAGCAGACTGTGAGTTAAATTTGGCTTAAGCAAGTAAATCAAGATTTCATAAATAGGTTTTATTTTCAGTCTATTTATTTTTCTTTTCAAATAGGTGAGAAATGTATTACTGGTTTCAGTTAAATGTACTGGTTTCACTACAGATTTTAACATGGTTGGTTTAGACATAAAGAACTCAGTGGTGAGTTTCCCCTTTAAATAAAATCTGAAAAAAAATTTCTTGGGCGTTGTTCAGAGATATGAGTTGTCTCTTTGCTTCCTTCTCCTGAAGCACCTAGGGTAGTTTGTTCTTGATCAGTATGTGAGAAAACATACAACACAGTAAATAATTCCCCAAGAACACACCACTTCACGAGCCTAAGGCTTCACAGTGCTCCTGGCACCTCAGCTCCTTACTTCCCCAAATCAGAACCAAATGGCTGAATCTTGAGGCTATTATCTGTACACCTATGGCTAAAATCAGAGATATTACTCCAAAGTAAACACATAGTTCAGATTAACTGGACTCATATCCAGCATTTTTAGGATTAAAACAGCAAAAGAAAAGACTAGTTTTTATTTAAAAGTTGGTAACAAGATCAGTAAGAAAAAAAAATGCAATAATAAAATATAATTCTACATGTATGCTTAACAGCATCAATCATTCCCACCTTTCCAGCAGCCTCTCTTCCATCTTCAAGTCATGCTGATGTGAAGAAAAGACTTTCACAGTGGATCTGGGGAAATAAACAACCATGTTTTAATTGAAGTTCCCAATGAGGGTAACTCTGATTACAGTCATCTAAGGGATATCTAGAGTTTCTTTGGTATATTTCCAATGCAGATGAGCTATTTCAAAATTTGTAAAGGAACCTGAGCACTTGTCAACAGTTTTTGGGACATTTCTATATCACAGCTTTAACTGATTCCTAGAATTTGAGAGAGCAGAAATTATGAGGTCCTTCTGTTAAAAACAGCTCTTCTGTAAAAAGAACTATGTAAGAATGACATACGAGAAGCCTTGTGTGGGTCTTGTCCTCTACCTCCACTAGGCTTCGGAGTTGCATTTGAGCTTGAATGGTGATGCTGACCTGCTGGCTTAACTACCTGCTTTGACCTTGGACCTTGCTGTAGTCTTGTCTGGCAATCAGAGAGCTGTTGGCTGGCCCTGGTTGTCACCACCAAACCTACTCTCTTTGTACAGGTGATGTGGGTCTGTGATGCTGTTGCTGAGGGCACTAACAGCCAATCCTAGTATATTTGTAAAACTGGGGTCCTTTCTTTGGAGGAGTAGGATTTTTTTTTTTCTGTTTGTTTGTTCTTTTGTTTTGCTTTTTTTTGTTTGTTTGTTTTGCGGGGTTTTTTTTTTGTTTTGCTTTTTTTTTCATGTGTGTGTTATGCTTTTTGTGTTGTATTATGTTTAACATCCAGACTTCAAACTAATGTTTAAAAAAAATTAAACAAACAAGAATGGAACTTCTAAATCCTGCTCAATGAAACTATCTCCACACTAATTATAGTCAAGAAGGCAGTTTTAGTGCTGGAGCAGATTTCAGCTACAGTGGAATAACTGCATTAAAGGCACACCACTAAAGCTGTTGCACTCACTGAAATAGATTTACTTAGCTGGAAAATTTAGCTGATGATAGAACTGATAGCATTTTGTGTTAATAACATAACTAAAAGAAAGTGTTTTAAACATGAGTCTTGTTACTGGATTCACTCAGAAGTCATATACAATCGTAGCTATGGTCTTTAAAATATGAAAATAAATTGAAATGTGATTTTAACAATAAGTATTATTGTAATTGTATTTGAGTGAGTAAAGAGAAAAAGAAACTTAAAGTGATGCCATAGTTTAATAACTTATTTATTCTCTTTGACTGTATCTAATTTTATATTATATTTGTATACTATCTAATTTTATTTTCATTTATTAAAATATTTAGATAGTATAAATCTTGGTAGAAAATTAATTTCATGTCCTCAAATTTATTTTATGATGCAACAAAATATTTCTGTGACAAAATTAATTTCATTTTAAGGAAGTCCAGTGACAGTTTTTGAAGGATGTATTATCCATGAAGAAGTAGATAAAAATATAGAAAATCATATATGATGAATCAGATACATCAGACACTTGCTATGGCCAGTTTGTTCAGTCTAATCAAATGGCTCAAGGGCCTTAACAAAAAACAACCACAAAGTCATTTGATCTAACTCAGCAATGTAAAAACATGTATTTAAATTCATAAGAAATTAAAGAACATAAATCAAACGACAAAACCGCAAAGGAATTACTTTGTATTGTGAACTTCAAAGTCTGAAGTGTGTTCATTTAAAAGTTCAAATAGTTTTCAAATGTGCAACAATTTGCAAAGATCCTAATCTCTTTATGGACAATTGATAAATTATAAAAGAGCTACATTTGGAAAATCAATTATCCACAATGCATTGATGTCCCCCCTCTTCTTGTAAGTCCTGTACAATATTTGGTGTTAGAAAACTAGATGTTTATTAGTGAGACGCCAAATCCAGAAGCCTGACAGAGGTGAAATTGCTGCAGCTCCGTGCCCGTATGTCCAACTAGTAGCAAGTCTGAGCACGCACACATCATACACATATATTCAGTACATATATACATGAACACAATCAGCCACAGTGATCAACACAGAGAGACACACTCCAATTCACACAAACACAAACGGCACCAGTGGCCTCATTCTGATCCCATCTCTGGCTGAACCTGATGAAGATCCGTTAGTAAGAAATACATGAATATCTGTATGTATGTCTATATATTTGTGTGTGTATATGTATATATATATATATAAACATATAAATGCACATACACATGTGCATACGTAGATACATATGTATGTGTAAGATGTGGAATCCTCTAACAGGATGTCTCAGACATCCAGATGAACCAGTATCTACTCCTTTTATCCCAGTCTCTCCACTTGTTGGCACCTGCACATATGAATCCCCAGGGACAGAGGCACACATGTGCACACACACTCACACACACACACACACACACACACACAGTGGATCTCCCAGTAGCTGGCTTTGGGCACAGAATTCATCCAGAAGCCCATCCTATATCCTCGCTCTTCCCAGGTAGTTCACATCTAAAGACACATGGACGCATACATGCACACACAAGCATGCAGATCTGTCAGTTGACCTCCAGTCCCCTCAATCTCTCCAGCAGCTGGCTGGGACTGCCTTTGTCCTTCTGATAACCAGCCTCTCATATGGTTACAGCCTTATGCAAAAATACACTTTTCCTGGATCCGAGGCCATCTTATCCACTTGCTGACTTGTCCAGCTTCATCTTCACTAGTTTCCATATACTTGCTTGTAGATTTGCATTTGCTCCAGGGGCCAACAGCACCACCACATAGGCCCCTGAGCACTAGTCTAACTCCAGTCACTGGCACCATGCAGCATGTGCACACAGAAGAGAGAGGCCTTTGATCAGTAAAATAATTAGAGATGGAACTTAATAAGATGATGGAATTCAATAAGATGCCCAGATCATGCATGAAGTGTGGCCAGGCAAGTGTACTGGCTAGCAACCTGCTTACATACAGCTACTCCCTTTTATAGTCTTAGTCCTCTGTTTTCCCATGTTTGTTCTTCCTCAAAACACCTGTATCCCTCCCTTTCCCTTTCTTTTTTTTTTCCCTCTTCCAAACAGCCCAGAATAAGCCTTGTGCAATCCTCAGATGTTCTTCCCTTACATGCCATAATATGTCCCAAATTCCCTAAGTAGTGACTCCTCCTCGTTCTGTAAAACTATGGGAAAGTTGCTTCCTCCTGAATGAGGAGATGAGTGTCACCTCTAGATCTTGGGTCTGAGGTTCTCCTGGGACAGCCCTGGGAGGGGCTGGACAGAGGCTCCTTTTCCTGATGCAATTTCCTTACCTTCCACTGTGCTATTTTGTTCCTTTTTTTTTGTGTGCAGGTGTGCAAGCGGACAATGTTCATTAAGAGAAATTAGGTATGTGGAAAAAATAATAACTATGCAGCAGAAACAAGAGTTATGAATATCTTCTTATTAATTTTATTACAGACAAAAAAAAATTGAAGTTATAATCTATATAAACTGGAAAAAAATTATTTAGGTTTTATATAAGCAAATTGTTTTAAATTGAAAATTTAAAAAAATATTTTTTCAAAAAAACTATCTATTAACTAGTGATGAGGTAAGTGATGCTTACACTGAACCCTTTTTGTCTATATGGCAGCTGTGAGGTCAGCACAATGCAGTGCAAGGTGAGACACACACACACAAAGAGATGAAAAAGCATACAGCTGTTATGCATGTCAGATATATAAAGATAAACAAATGAAAGAGATTCTAAATCAAAAGTAGCTTAAAAGGTGTTTTAACTATGCACAAATATAAGAAACTCATAGAATCAAGAATGGTTAAGGTTGGAAGGGACCTTCAAAGGTCTTCTAGTCCAATCCGACCTGGCCTTGAATGTTTCCAGGGATGGGGCAACAACCACCTCTCTGGGCAACCTGTTCCAGTGTTCCACTACCCTCAGTGTAAAAATTTTTTTCCTAATATCTAATTTAAATCTACCTCTCTCTATTTTGAAACCGTTACCTCTAGTCCTGTCACAACAGGCCCTACTGAAGAGTCCCTCCCCGTCTTTCCTGTAGACCCCCTTGAGGTACTGGAAGACCCCTACCAGGTCTCCCCAGAGCCTCCTCTTCTCCAAGCTGAACAGCCCCAACTCTCTCAGCCTGTCCTCACAGGAGAGGTGCTCCAGCCCTCTGATCATCTTTGTGGCCCTCCTCTGGACCCTCTCCAACAGGTCCATGTCCTTATGTTGGGGGCTCTAGAACTGGATGCGGTACTCCAGGTGGGGTCTCACCAGGGCAGAGTAGACAGGGAGAAAAATGGCGGCTAAAGACATATATGAATAAAGATTTTTTTTTCCTATCTTGAAATATATATTTCCATGCATTATAGATATAAACCAGAATTAATCTAAAATAACTGCTGGTGTAAAAAGAAAAAAAAAAAAGAAAAATAATGTTTTTGATACAGTTTTTCTTCTAGGTAAATTTTTCTGAGCTCCTACACTTGACATTGCTGTTGGGTCACATACTGGAAAATTATCTTTCTTTACATTTATTTAAAAAGCAGCCATTAAATGTGTGTACCATATTTTGCTTAAATATCTACTCACAAAAGTACTTTCGCATAAAGCACATCACATTGTATTCTTTCCTATTTTTTTTTTGGCAGCAAAGGTATTGTCTTCTACTTTTGAAAAGTTTGTGTCCCCAGTCATTCATTGCTTGTTATCATTTCTACATGTACTTTGTGTTAGAGTAGCCAACCTTTCCATCAGCCAGCACAAGAATAATAATCATTTCAAGTTCAGCATTACAAAAGAGTTGATGAAGTCTATCAGGGGAATTTCATTCTTCCCTATATTGTCTATCATGCTCTCTTTTTCATTAAGTAAGAATAATGTTGTCTTTTTTTTTTTTAATATAGATAATATTCACAAAGTTTAATTTAAAACAAATAATCAATAGTCACCTTATCCCTCAAGAACTGTTAAAACAAGTTAAAACTAGCAAGGGGCAAGTGTGTCCAGATAAGACTTTGCATTGTTAGGTCAATACAGATCTCATGACTTTTACAGTAATGGGAAAAGTCACATTTACTAGGCTTTAACCAGAAGAAGCTGAAGCTGGCAATTTGGACTTTGGAATCAATTCCCAGCATCTCTTCTTTAAGGTAAAGCTACACAGTTTTAAAAAAGATGACAACACGTGAGCTCTGAATCTTCAACATCTACTCTGCTGAAGTGTCATCTGGCTTAGGTTATATCTTGGCTCCCGGGAGGTAACCTATCAGAAAGGAACCTAGCTGTAAGTGATTTGAGTACAAGTCAATAATGGCCACCTACTTCTGGGGCCCAGGAGATATCCATAGTGCACCTTTGTTCATCAGTAAAGGCAAAGAAATGTTTTCCTGAACCTTAAATCACCTATATGCTCTGTTGCTCTGTGAACATGCTGTAATTAGCAAAAAAGTTTTTCTTATATGGTATAAGAATTGCTTTCATTTGGTTCTTATGGTAGGATATTATTTTGAAATATCTTTTGATATTTTACAATATCTGTTGTTTACGTGTTGGCCAAATATCCTTACTTCAGCAAATGCTGAAGAGTAATAAAAAAATCAGCAAAGTGAGAAATTAGAGGGAAGATTTGTTATACACATTATACTCAGGGATCTGGGGACTATTTTGCAGGGGTTTTTTTTCTTTGTTTTGATTTCTTTTTTTACTTTGGATATTGCTTTGGATATTACTCTATTCTTGTCCTGTGGATTGATTACCCATCAGCAGCTGAAGGGCATGCAGTAGGCTGCTAGAGAACTTCAGTTTAGTTTCATTGAAAACAAACTAATTTCACGTGCTCTCAGACTGCTTCTTGTTGCCAACCAAAGTGCACTAGAAGTACATGACCATTATCTTTTTAATTTGAATCAGCAATGCATTTTTGAAACAGTTCTTCCACTTGTACACTTACTAAGCTTTGATTTGCGTCATGGAAAGTCTTAGAACTTACAGCCTGGTTCCTTTATATTGAATGTGTACTGTTAACAGACATTCAGTTACAGAAAAGCTGAAAGCAAGTATATTTGAATCTTGACCTAAGGCTTGAACTAATGTGATTTTTAAGCCTTTTTGTAGAACTATTCTCCATTTAAGAATGGTCTCCTATCTCTTTTCTGGAATAGATTCATAGTTATTGAATTGTTACTTCACTGAACTATGTAAATGGCTCTAGAAAGGTGAAAATGTGATAGTCTGTTCCACTTTGCACTGCTTATTATTTTATTCAACTTTCCCACTCCTTAAACACCGCCTGCTTAAGAAAACAGATATCTATTGCCCTGAACTTTGTTATGTGGGGAATCATCACACTGAAATAACTTACTGCCTTACTGATGGTGGTTCTAATACATCGTTAGACAATTTATCTAGTTTCCAGACAATAATGACATTGTATGTGTGTGTGTGGTTTGTTATAAAAGTGCCTGCTAGTATTTTATCTCGTGGTCTACTAGAAAACATGCACACCCTGCAAATTCAGAAAGAAAGGTAAGATATGAAGAATATAGCTTAATTAAACTGCAGCTTAATTATCTGATCTCCTGTGGGAAATACCCAGCAAAGATTCATATAGTCCAGTTCACCACTCATTCTTTATTTGTATCCACCTATGTGGGAAAGACAACTGCTTTCTTGTTTTACCAGATGTAGAATACCCCAACTTTTTTTTTTAAAGAATACCTTCCTCTGTGGATTCTCAAGGAATTAAGCCTCTCTAAATAAAAGATAGCAGAACTTGACATCTACCAAATAAGGGTACAGACAATTAATTGGTTATCCTTCCTTCTTAACCACAGCTGGTACTTTGACAGCTCTCCTCTCATATCAACCAAAAATCTGTCTCCTTCTTTGTTAAAATCCATCTGTTCTCCACTATCAGTCTGAAATACCCAGTGCAACACTTTTGATAGGTAATCTTCCAACCTTCTCATTTGCATTCAAATATTGCTACCTGCTCTTTCACACATCTGCCTTTGTTCTCTGACAGAATCTTACAGGTTCTACCTACGACCTTCATATATGCCATCCAAGCAAATGCCCCATGTATGGGCTAAAATTTATTTCCTGATAAATAAACAGTTTAAAAGATCAATTCTGTTCGAAATCCTAAAATTCTAATCAATATACTACTTATTCTAGAAGTTGCCTTGTGCTTGACTGTGAAAGAAGCATAAGCAGTGCCAAAAACAAGTTGTTCCCATCAACTCTGATCTTTGGGCACTGGAGAGCTTGAACGTTGTGGGCCAGAGAAAACTATTACTTGGCTTTCACAGTGCATACTACTATAAGCTGAAAAGTCTCTAATATTACTGTCCTTGGTGGTTCAGCAATTCAACTACGTGATACTGCTTTGGATGCTCACATTCTCATAGAATGTCCAACATTGCTGAGAAGCAGATGGAACTTGTTTGTCATCTGTCCTTTCAGTCATAAACTCATGTAAGTCTTTGTTTTGTTTTCTGGTTTTCTATGTTGTTTCTGTGTCCATATGACAGATTTTATAATAGCGATCAACACTGAGACTGGACAAAAGATGATAAGGATAAAATGCTATATTATAAAGGGATGAGCTAGAAAAAAAAAAGGCAGGGAAAAGCAATTTAGATTAGCAGGACCAGTTGAACAAATAAATCAGTTGGGAAAAAAAAATTTACTACACAATTTTAGTAGATTTCAATCTGGTCAGGGTGTGTTCTGTGCTAGTTCAGCTACATGGATTTATTCTTAGATGTGACAATCCTTGCAGTTTTTCAGTTAGGCGGTTCCTAGAAATTGAAAATCTGATCAGAGGGATGGAACACCTCTCCTCTGAAGAAAGGCTGAGAGAGTTGGAGTTGTTCAGCTTGGAGAAGGGGAAGCCCTGGGGAGATCTTATTACTGCCTTTCAGTACCTAAAGAGGGCTTATAATAAAGATGTGGAGAAACTTTTTAGTAGAGCCTGTAGCAATAGGAAAAGAGGTAACAGATTTAAACTAAAAGAGGTTAGATTCAGACAAGATATAACAAAGAAATTTTTTACAGTGAGAGTGGTGAAACACTGGAACAGGTTGCCCAGGGAGGTGATAGATGTCTCATCCCTGGAAACATTCAAGGTCAGGTTGGACAGGGCTCTGAGCAACCTGACCTAGTCGAATATGTCCCCGCTTATAATAGGAGAGTGGACTAGATGGTCTTTAAAAGTCCCTTCCAATCCAAACAATTCTATGGTTCTATAAGAAAAAATGAGAAATAGTGAAGATTCTCAATTCATTATAAAAGTACTTCTTCCTGTAAAAAATTAAAAATGACCACTGAAAAAAAATCCCAAATGGACTGTGCAAATATTAGAGTTCATCCATAATTAATTGCCTATACCATAACTAACTGCCAACACTCTATCTGCATGGAAGTATTGCAAATGAGGGGGAAAAAAAGGGGTTTTAAATATAGTTCTTTCTTACTTAAAATTATAATGGTTAATGCTCATCTAGCTCAGACAGCTCATTATTAAAATTTATAAGAGATCATGATTTTTGTGTCTGAAGTAATTGTGAAGAAATGTTAAAAGATTCACAGATACACTCAAACGTACACACACCCTCAAAGGCAGTCCATTGTGAGTGCAGAGGTACTGGGATCTATATAGATGTAGTTTTTTACAGTAACATATTAAAATACACTACAATGTACCTACATACTCTATATATTACCTTGGTTAATTATTTCTTTTTATATTCCTGTTCTAAGAGAAGCCACTTGTGACCTGGAGGTCAAGTACATTGCAGTGTTATACTTTGCCCTTGTAACAATGGTTGCTGTATTTTTACTGGAAATGACTGAGTTCTTTATAGCAAACTATTTATTCAATTATATTTCAAGTTTTGTTTTTTTTTTCCTGACTGTGAAAGTTACAAAATGATATGCTCTAAAAACTTATTCACTATTGGTAATTATAAAACAGATATGTAGGCCAGCTTGTGATCTCCTTGCTCAAATTGTTCACAATGCAA